>CM021744.1:14619001-14711458 GCA_011075105.1 Heteronetta atricapilla
GGGTTCAAAAGTGCATGCCAACATATGGACATAGAGTAATTCTTTAAAAACTCAGCACTGGAGGCTATGAAGAGCAGATCTTATACAGAAAAAAAAAAAAAAAAAAAAAAGTTCAATAAAAAAAAAAAAATTTTTTAGATGTAATTGAAGTCATACATTTTTACACGACTTCTGCTATACACCCAATTACTGCTATTTATCAAACAGCAGACAACATTGAACCTGGCAGCATAAAAAACAAATTTTACTAAGTCAGGGGAAAAAAAGAAAAAAAATCATCAGAAAGGGAAGGGAAAAAGATACAAATAATAAATAATTCAATATTCCTGAGGAAAGCTCTTGCAGAAAAGGCCTGACTGATTCAAACATCAGACGTGAGGCTGACAAGAGATATATCGATTTAGACAATTCTATCATTATTATTCCAGCCTGAGTCCTTCAGAAAAGCTGTTCTTTTTGCCCCTGTTTTTATTGCTGTAACTAACAACCTTTTCTCTTATACCTTCCTCTCTTTGAACTTCAGCTCATTATAGCTCTAATCTCAGTCTGGGTAAAAAATGATAAATAGAAATCCTAGTCTCATTTAGTTGAAATGTAAGCTTGGTTTTCTTAAGACACAATGGTGGAAAATATTTGCTTTATATACATGTGACTTTAGGGCTTCCTTAAATTAGGTCAAGTGCTTCTTGAAGTTTCTAATTATAAGAACAGGCCTTTGACTCAGGATTAAATACAAGCAAAACAGCACTATTTACCTCCAATTTCACTTTGCAAGATGCATGCCTTTACCAAATTTATTACTGTCTGCTTCTAAGTTTACATTACGTATGTAAATATACTATAGCAAAATTAACCCGTTTTTTTACTTTGTTTTCCCTGCCTAAACTGGACTATACCACTGTAGATGTTGCCTAAAAAAATCCTTGCGGGTCAATGCAAATCACTAAAATGAAGCCATATAATTACTGAAAGAAAGCATTCCTCCATTACACATTCTGCTAGCTGAAGTATTTCTTTGCTGTTCGATGTGTTAATTACAAGCGGATAGGATATGCCACAGAAAATTAACAGTCTCACAAAGACATCAGAGGTAAACACACAAAACAGGAGCTGCTTAAGGGTCAGGAGAGCAAGTCAATTTTGAAGAAAGATAAAAGAACTGTCATGTATATGATTGCCTATGAAAGAGAAGAGGGCAATCCTGCCTTGTTATCATCAGTTAATTAGGCACTACAGTCAGGCATGCATACACTGCAACACATTTGCCATGGTAATCAAATGTATTATTCAAATGTGAAACAAAACAAAAGCAACTGCAATTCCGACAAGGAAGAATACAATCTCCCCATACAAAGGTGCGGAATTAACTTTATACAAGAGTTAAAAGAAAGCTCAGGAATATGTTATATCAACTTGTTATTGCCCTTTAATTCAGACTTAAATTCCACTTCTAAAGCAAATACTCTTTTCTAAACTTGATTCACATGCAATGTGATGACCTTTGCAAGCAACAATGAGGGTAATAAAAAAAATAGTTGATGCTGCAGTAGGATCTTATGTCTTGAATATAAGCACTGCTTGGTAAGACTAATAGCATGCTCTGCCTAGAGTGCATTTATCTCCCTAGTCAAAAAGAAAAAAAAAAAAAAAAAAGGAAAATTAAGCAATATAAAACATTTCCCCTGTCCTGAGCTATAAGTGCAAGAAAAAAAAAAAATACTATTAACTCATCTGCAAATCATGTGATGACACCGTGATAAGAAGCTTGATACAAAATGGATGTTTTGGTCTGCTTTTTATTAGACTGAACTGAGAATATCCAATACTTTGTTCAGCACCAAAATTAGGATAACAGCCAGGGAATGATAGCAAGCTAATGCTTTCCCATTTCTTAGTATTAAACTTCTAGATTACATAATTCTCAATTCGTCTATGTTTCCTTTACACAAGTAAAGATCAGCAAGAAAAATCCCACTGGACTTCTTCTAATTTAGCTAAACTGTATCTCCCTAAGGTGGTGACTCTTCATATAAAATGCATGCTCCCTGCTATGAATAAGAAAAGGGAGAGCAGGGTAGACATCCTCATTCAATTTTATAGAAACATGACGGAGTTGAGAGAGGGGAATGCCAATTAATTGATGCTGTTCCCTGTCTCATTGACTAAGATGGGGAAGGACCTGAGAACAGCAGACACAATCAGACATACGCAGTCTACCATCTCTTCTCCCCATGCACGTGGGGTCTTGGAATTATTGCACGTCATGGCTCCCAGGTCTTCCAGAACAAACGTGGCAAAGGAGCACCTGAAACTGTGGTAATTTCCCCCATCTTTATAATCCCCTACCTCCTTCCTTCTCACAGCAAGGAAGCAAACAGCCAAGGATAGGGACTATTCAAACCAGCACAACCACTACTGCCTCTAATCTGTCAAGTTCCAATCTCATAAACCTGGACTAAAAAGCAGACAGTAGGATGTCTTGCATGATTTTGCAAGACTAGAAGTTATACTTTATACTTTCAACAATAATTTATATTATAGTAATTTATATAATAATTTATATGATCTTATACTATAATAAGTCATACTTTCTTGTGCCTGTGTTGCAGAATCCTCTCCAGTTTTTCAGATAGGTTTCAGCTTCCTATACCTTCATGATAACTAAAGCTTTCTTGTGTTTTGCCACAAAACATTCAAAATACATTAAAGAAAAATGTTTTTGTTGGGTGTGCAGGTACTGACCAGCTTCATTGATTAAATTATTCTGCAAATACCAATAAAAAGTAATAAAAACACAAAATGATGTGGCAGGGAACTATTATTTTGTTATTTTGAAGACAGCTGCTGTCAAAAGATATATATCCATAGTACCCACAATATATCCACAATATTCTCTAAGTTTGACCATCTCAATCAAATACTAAAGGAGAGAACAACAGGATACAGAAGTGTCTATTCTGATCACATTAAACTAACATGGATAACTATGAAAACTTTGTACATCTGCAATCTCAGCATTTTCAATGTCCTGGCATACAGTAACCCGGGAGAAAGAAGTAATATCTGTTTCTTTGGCACAGAGATTTTCTGTTAGTCAGTCTGTCACTTCCCATTTCAGTTAACAAAATGTTGAATGCAGCTCAACCTTGGTCAAATATTACAGCTCTGCAGAGTAGAAAATGGGGGAATTGCTTCAGAGTAAAGATTTAACACAAAAACAGATCTGCAAGAAATTCCTCAAACTTCAGACATCCATACGTTGTGGTGAGAAAACATAACATTATATGTACCTTATTTTTCTATTATTGTTTCAGAAATTCCTAGAATTTAATTTTTATCCAAAAAGCTTAATATTAAAGAAATAAAAATGAAACAAAACAAAATTACCTTTATAAAATTCAGCTTTCTTGTGTTGAAAACAAATGAGCTATTCACTATTTTTCCTTCTAAATCAATGAAAATACTTACTCTGTACAACTACTAAATTAGTTAAACATTCATCTTGCTATTACAACAAGCATGTCTGCACAATCTAGGAACGTACGTCTTCAGGTCAACACACAAAATATCTGGATAGATGAGTGGTGTGGGTACATACCAAAAAGTTAATATTCTGCAAAATTAACTCAATTTATTCCTATGTACATTTTACTGTATTTACAACTGTCTGACTTGATTAGCTGGAATTTAAATTGATAATAAGGTAATTAATTACCCTCTGAGATTCACAGTTCACTGTATTTGTTACTCATTTTGCATCCAAACTGCCTAATGTTTTAAATACTCTCAGTGAAACCTCTGGGACCTCTGTCAAGGATTAATAACTGCATACTCACCCCAGAAAAGCACATATAGCTATTTGATATGTACAGAGAGAAATGGTTACATAAGGAAGACCAGTGGCATTCCTGTCACTCTAAAATTGTTTGGAATATGTGAAATAAACCAAAAAATTAAAATAAATTGAAATAGAAAAGCCTTTCACTTTTCGTCCTATAATGCAGCTTTTGACACACACACAGGCTTCTCAAAGGTGTTTTTTTTTTCTATATTTTTTTTGTATCAACCTGAACTTTTTCTAATTTCTGCTGCTACCTGAAAATACCTTACAATACACAAAAAGTACCGAGAATGTACATTGCTCTCACAAACACACACCTGCCTCATAATTTAAACACAACCAGCCTTCTTAATTTGTTTGCAATTCAAGTCTTTCACAGCTTTCAGCCTCACTTTACTTTGCAGGTTTTGAGATAGAAGCACATCCAGCTCCTGAGCTACAGAGGCTCTGCACTTCATGCAGATTCTCCAAACAGCAACAGGGATCTGACTGTACAAGTGTGCATCACTGCTTGCCTGGGGTTACCTATGTTATCAGATAAAATCAAAATAATGCCTGCCTTTTTTCTGAATATGGAATTATGGAATTATTTGAAAGACAAATATGAAATATGGAACTTAAGTACATTATTTCTTCTCCCCTGAAGTAATATTTACACCTATTAATTTCAGGTGACAAGCTTCTTTTTTTTTTTTTCCCCTTAGCTGAAAGTAAGAGTTCAGTATCCCTTTTGTAAGGTATTCAAAATATTTAACAAAAACAAATCAGCTATTTACTATCCTAACTTTGCAATCGTGTTTTTTAAAAAAAACTCATCATGAATTTTTAAAAGCAGTGTACATAAACTTTTCTATCAGAAAACTCTCATTTTTGACAGATTTTTATTTTAAACTCTTTTCCTTTTTTATTTTTATTTTTTTAACTGCTATGGAAATAACTTTTAAAACCTTCCTTTCCACACACATGAGAAAATGATTCTTAAGAAAAAGAACTCATTTATCAATCATGTAAAAACAGGTAAAATCATCTACAAAACAAGTTAAGCTTCCATACCTACATGATTCACAAATTCCCATTAAATCTCTGCAGCAGATCTTTGTATGTTAAAGCTATTTTTTTCCTTTTTTGATTACATGGCAATTTGAAAGTTCAAATAGCGTGCATCTCCTTTCAGATTCTTAAAGTTGTAATATTTCTTATTTCTATATGCACAACAAAAACTGATTTTCAAGAATAAGGGTCAAAATGGCACCATAATATATTCTTATCAACTCAATTTAATATTTCAGATCAACTCAATTTAATATTTCAGCCCCTTAATTTTAAGGCATTGAAGTTTTATCATTTTTTTTCCACACTTTAATTTGTTTGATTATTAGGCAAATACCATATCAAAGCAGTGAGACTAAAGAGAAATTTCACACTCTTAAGTTTCAATAAGGAATGCCCACCAGCAATAACTTGAATATAATACAACCTTGAATTTCTCAGGCTCGTTTTAGTCCCAAAGAGAGCAGGTGGGTGGTGCTTACAGAAATACATATGTCTAGGAGGACTAAGTGCAGAAGCTTTTATTTCACATGACTATTATTTCCTGATTATAGGAGTTTCACATGATTTTTTCTTTTTTACATCAGTAGGAAAAAAACACACTTTAGGATTTCAACAATCTCCCTGAACGTGTAAAATAAACTAACATGCAGTACTGTGCATTATCTTTCAATGGGATTGTGCTTCCAATTGTATGGCTATGATTATAGTATTAGCTTCTCCTCTTTTATTTAGAACATTTCCCTCCTGCTCATACCAATAAAATAAATATTATTATTTTTTTAAAAAAAGTTATCCTCAATCCACTAAAATAAATATTTCTGTTAGATTCTGTTGCTTCAACAATGAATAAAGCAGCTGTGCAGGTTTATAATATCAATTCACAGGGCTGTTTCTGCTTCAGTGAACTGTTACTGAAAGGTTCAGAACAAAGCTACAGGCAGATCGGACAAAGCTGCTGTAACAGGATTTACATTATACTCAGACTGATAAGACCACATCAGAGAACTGCTCGATCTTCAGTACCTTTGATTAGAATAGAAAAGGACTGTGAGTATTTTGACTATGAGCACCTGATCACAACATCTGTATTACAACCCACTACCTTCAGTGTTGATCTAATCTTACAATGGAAAGATAATTTGTCTTTCCTCTTTTCCCTTTCCTCCCTCTCTGTCAAACGGATTTGGATGGCAATAAAATGGGAATGCAGGAAAGCTATAGCAATGCTGAGCACCATTATATACATGCTTTAAGAAACAAAGTACTCGTACATTAACATTTTTTGATATCTATATTTACAATAACTAAAACATTCTACATTCAAAGAAGAAATTGATACTTTTTGGTGGAGGGAGGGAGGCAGGATGAGGCAGATCACATCTGAAGGGAAGGCAAACATAATGCTCAGTAAATAATTAATTAAATATTGCCAGGTGAAGTCACTGCCATGGATTTCTTAGAAGTGAGGACTTTCTTTGTGCAGACTTAGTTACAGCCACATTTCTAAATATATTTCATCTTAAAGTAACTGCTACATTTCAATTCTTTCTTTCCTCTTCCCATCACCACACTTATCTTTTCAATCCATGCTGATTATGCCAAGCTAACCACAAAGAATCCTTTTATTTCATTTTTGTGGTTAAACATTCAATAAACAGTCAAACAGGAACTATTTGTGCATGGCAATAAATTCAAGACTTTAGTTATAGAAAGCAAAATAACATTTATAGAATTTAATGCTAGCATGAGTGATTACTGCTTACTTGCTACAAGGCTAATCCCTAAAAGTTCATTGTTCAATGCAGTAGCTAATGCAGCTAATTACAGCTAATAATTTTTTCTTGCATCCCCAACACTAGCAGACACTGGTTACACCTTTCCTGGCAACCGATCCTGTACTGTCCATGATCCAGTCTTTTCACACTAATACTTGAGCAACAGTTCAAAAATTAGTATTGCAATTAAAATGCACATTGCTTTTCATGTCAAAAGCACAATGGCTGAACTCACCAGGGAGGCAGGATAGAAACTGCTCTGCGCCAAGACTCTGAATTGATTCCTGCTGCTATGAGTGCTGTTTGACTGAGCATTTTGCACTGCACTGTTGTGATCAGTCACAAGTTTGGGGCTCTTATTACCTCAAGCAAACCTTGGCTTTTGGAAACAAATTCTCTTCCTGAAAAAACCTGAAACAGAGCTGACTTTTGATATACAAAGTTCCTGACTCAGCAAGAAAAAAAGCAAACGAACAAAAGAAACATCTTGAAAAAAGTTACCAAAATAAAGCATCTATGGCAACCTTGGTTGTTGGAATGAAAAGGAAATTCAAATATATTAAAACTGTAGCAGTTTCAACACATTACAAGAAAAAAAAAATCACTCAGAAGGGAGCAATGTAGTAGAATACTTACAAGGTTTTAACAATTATATATTTTCTTCATTATTATCTGTAAAGGAACTGCTTTGTGTCATAAGAAAAAGTGCATTTCTAAGAACATGAGTGATGTCACCAACAGATTTTTCATTCCTGATCTTTAGTTATGAAGAAAAGAAGTATGCTTCTAAACATGTGGGGGAAGATGTTCCCATTGTTTCCTGTTTCTGAAATATCATTTAATGGCTGTTTTCATGACAGTGTGCACACATGTTCAAAGCAACTCGCACTTAAGCTATAAACTTTGCTTTGGCTGTATGTTCTTTGGCAGCACCTGGTGGAATTTCGATAAAACTACAATAATGCCATAAAAGAAAAGTTACTCCAGTGCTTTTTCTATGAATACTTCTGATGAAGTCACTTAAACTTCTCAGGAAACAGGAATGTCAAGTTACCATGAAAGCAGATAATTTCTTATATTTTAAAAAACATCAATGGCTATTTTTGTAGTATCAAGTACAATACAATGAGACTGCGATAACTACAAACTACAATGCCCAGCTTTTCTCCTGAGATTAGCAGTCAGCTTGTTTTTCACTATTCTGGTGGGGGGGTGGGGGGGGGGGGGGGGGGGAGTAAACACAACTGAAAAATACAATCCTTCTCTATAAAACCTGGAATAAAATTAAGATTTTGTATTTACCATAAACTTAACTGTCACTCATAGAAATAGATCAAGTAAATTGACATCTGTACACACACACACAAAAAATAATAAAATTGCAAACATTTTAAAAAGAAATTTTAGAGAAAGCATCTTCCTATATATTTTCCTAGCCTCTGTCAAGGACTGGTAAAATCTTTTCCATTTAATCATTAGTAGACAGAAATCATTCAAACTAAACAGAGAACAAGTAGGTAATCAGATATTATTTGCTTTTGGTGCAGAGCTTCTAAATTATAATGTCCTATCAGAAAGTACTCACGTGGGGGAAAGGGAATGGGACTTCTCAAAGTAATACTGTAGGAAGTATTTAGTATATTTTGAGACAATAGCTGTCAAATTAGTCTCATTTGAAATACTGTAATTAACGAAAGGGAGCCTAACATACTTATCACAGTTAGCCACTTGTATTCAAATCATGCTGTAGAGTTTTGAAGCCTAGAAACCTCTCTTTTTTTTTCCCCCTCATCCCCAAAGCACTAAAACCCAGCAACACTTACCCCAATAATAAGTGCTTCAAAAAGCACTTGTGATTTATTTTCTTTTTATAGAGTAGAGGAATAAACTAACAAAGCAAAAATATCAAAACAGATAAGATCATTTTTACTGAAGACTTAACTTATTAAAATTTAAGTTAAAACAAAGACAAGGTTAAGAAATACTTGTACTAATGGCCAACTGTCACTTTTTCCCCCCATCTCTTACACAGAAAACAATATAAATTCTTAGATTTGTAAGACACCGTCTCCTACATAATTTGGTTCTGAGATGTCAAACATTTTTGCCAAGCTGCATTCATAAATGCATGAGACTACTTTAGGACCACAGATACTGAATTACCTTGCCAGCCGTTGCTCACCATTCCAATCCATCTCCAACACATTTATTTTACAAACAATTTATACTGTATGCTGAAAGATAATCCAAGATGAGATGTATGTCACTGGGTTGTCAAAAGACCACTGAGATAGAGTATTTTGGTAAGCAGAGGTATAAAAACAATCCATTTTAGATTAGGTCCTAACCTTTAAATAACAAGACCACTAATTTTCTCCAACACCTTTCAGCTGAGGACTATGAAACACTTTACAGACATTAAGAAACTGAACTTCACAAAACCTCTGACAGTTCTGATATGTGCATCATTTGACCCACACCTTAAATACAGCCACCTTTCAAGTGAAGCACAGTTGCACCAGGACATTCTACACCTGTTTTGTTGGAAGGAAAAATATTCATCCTGCTTAAAATAAATAATAAGTTACACTTCCAGTTTTGTGGTATTTGACTATAATATCTCTTAACCAAAAGTAGATGCGACCTCAGCTTCCTATCGATAATAAAAACTTCATAGAAATCTTGCATGTTTCTCTTCTGTTGTAAGGCTTACAAAGCTATCATTAAGGCTAGTTGCTTTAACAAATAGGCCAGATTAATTTCAGATTTGTGACCTGGTACTGTCTCTCTTCATGAAAAAACTCTACATAAGTTTATGATATGTGTTCAGAATATAGTCCAATTTGCATGACTGCACATTTCCACATGCTTCCAATATTAGAAAAAGATATCCCTTTATATTCTGTAAACCAGGATCTTGCAAATCTGAAATATATTTTTCAGTGAACAATTTTAGGCTTCGTTGTTGTTCTTGTTCTTGATTCAACTACCTTAAGTTATTGTTGCTTTACCCCCCCTACCCCCCCAACTTTTCATTGGCATTATAACCTCTTTTTCTTTAACTAAACAAGAATGGTGAGATTTAGAGCATGCATGTATTTCATTTACCTTAGATCTGCAGTCAGGGAAAAAGGAGAAAGATAGGAGACAAAAGGTCCAGCAACAGGGGTTCAAGATCCAATTTCTTTATATGCTTTTACTTGAAGGCTCTAAAAGCCATGTTATAGTTTAATCTTCCCCAAACCATTCCGCTTCTGCTAGATTTAGCACTTTTGTCCCTTTGTATTCACAGACTTCACATAGCTTCTCCCAGGCTGGCAGGCCAACATATTAGAAATAAAATGCAATTCTGGTATGTGACACTTCAATTTAGCTTCTTCAGTAGCAAAGATCATCAACCGCACTACTTTCTCCCATGACAGAAGATCACCTAAATATCACTTAACTGATGTGAGCTCTGTTGGCAATGCATACACTGTCACCCCACTACATTACCACCATGCTGCCTAGAACAAAAATCAATTTTTAATTGACTGGATTATTTGAGGAATGTGGCCCATCCACTGTGCAGGGCTGATTCTCCTAGTTCTCCTGTCAGCAAAGACTGTAAAATTTCAAGCATCTTCAATACAGTAATTCAAGGATTTATCCAGAAGCCATATGAGCAGAACAATATTACCCTTTTCCAGTACTACCCCTCCATTTTTCTCTCTTCTGGCTGGCAAAGTGAGATCTTTACACCACAGTGCAAGTGAAACACCAGTAACAGGAAAGACAAGGAGGTTAAGACCACAATGAAAATTTATACAAAGGATGCAAATGGCTAACTAACACAGAGGCCAATACTGAACTCGGACAACTTCTTTTAAGTGTGACGCTAAGTATGCCACTAGATAAAAAGATATTATAGAGTATCAAATCCACCAAACCCAAGAACAATCTGTAATACCTGGCCTCAGCAGCCACCAAAACACCATTTCTCAGCCAAGTATCATCACTGTGTTCTTCAGTTATCACTCCTGCATTGAGATATAAGCCCAAGCACTAAAGGCATTAAAAGGAAACATTAAAAAAATAAGAAAAAAAAGGGGGGGGAGGGTTGGAATTAGGATGGGTCTAAAACACTCACTTGACACTGTATCAGTAAACATTCCAGTAAGCTGTTTTGTGAAACAGTGTAAAGCATTCCTTAACTATCTTGTACAGACACTATAAAAGTTTCAATCACTTAAAGGAATCTTCTGACAAGTTGTGTGTATAATATCACTATTTTTTGTCTTTCTCTTTTGTACTGCTCTAACAGAAGAGCTGCATTGAAGTGGGTACTAAACAGAAAATTCTAGCCTTGTACAGCAACAGTTTCCAGCACACTCAAGTATCCAAGGCTGCACTCACATTAGTTTTAATTAATTCATTCTAATCAATGGTAAAATTTCAGCAAAGTTTCAGAAATTTAAGATACCAATTTCCTGTCAGGAAAGATATATATATATGAAGAGGCATTTAGTTTATGAAGTTGGAGTCTCATTTTCCAAAGGTCCAAACCGTGTATCTATCTGTAAGTAGCAGATCTTCATTTAACAGTCAGCAAGATGCTTTTTCTCCTCCTGTTCTCTGTATATCATGAAAGTGTCAACACTATTGACTATTGTCATTTTATAGCAACATTACCTAGTACCATTATTAGCATTTTATGATGTGGTTTGCTGGACCATGTTCAGCCAGGGCAACTGTATTTCAGGAATTCAGTCCCTGATCTAATCCTCTGTAGGACTACTATACAGACACCTCTGCAGCCCAGGAAAAGGAGTAATGCAGAGTAAGCTGTCTGAGGTAGCACTGCTGTTTTTAACAACCGTGCTAGTTTGTGGCAGTCTGGTGAGTTGGCAAAAGTATGCATCTGCAGAAGTTTCTTGACCATCTCAAGGTGTTACAGTTCTCCTATTCTATTGCTGCATTACCTGCGGTAAAAACCTACCAAATAAGGTCGTATTTCTACCCAATTAATTAGAACAAATGGTTTGGGCATGTGTATGCTTTGTATGTTTGTTGTGTGCTAACTTTATGAAAGCTGCACGAATACAGAAATACCTAATCTCGCGTAAAATTACAGTGACACAGAAAGAGAATGCTTGATTTGGGCTAAATCTGCCAGTTCAAAGTGAGATCAGATAAGCACTATTCACTCACTTAGCACATTATTTCTATGCAGTATTAAAATTATATGTATTCATAGTATTTTCTATGCAGTAGTAAAATTCTAACCCCCCAGACTCCCAATCATGATTGATCCTCAATCATGATTTCAAAAGAAGTGTGTATTTAAAATTGAATTTATGCATTGAAATAAGACAAAAAAATGAGTAAAATTATTGTAGAATACCAGTCAAAAGTTAGAGTAGACACTTTTACCTCACATTTCAGGATCAGGAACATGCTTATGGCCCTGGCTGAAAACTATATTTGATATACTACTGACATCCATTTCCAGCACACTTCTGTCTTCAGACAAATACTCTTGAACTGCTACAGCCCTACAAGCAACCTGGATACAATGACTATGCAACTCACAGAATATACTCGGGACATGCCAAGTTTCTATTGTTGTCTTTTAAATGCATTCAGAAAAGCATTCTGTGACTCTACAAATGCCATTTAATTAATCCAGGAAGGAAGCTTAGTCTGTGTACATCATGCACACTTGACATTTCTGTTTTCCAGTTCACGTGAAAGTGAACAAGGGCAAGGCTTGTAGCCCAGATTCATCCATGCTATCCTACACTGGCTTCCCTAATGTGATGTAAATAAATAATTCGGCATCATAGTTTCACTCACTGAAATCTATGTTTTCCCATAATCACAAGAATAAAGCTTCCATCTCACTGATAGGCAATGAGGAAATTCTTAAATATTTTCTGGATGTCTGCATTTCTGCGTTCTGTCATCCTGTCTACATTCGCCTGGTTTCCAAAGGTAAAGGCTTCTGTTCAGCCTACATGATCCCTTTCACTACAACTAAAGGAACCAAATAGTTATTCGTACATATAAATGTATTCTCTTTTGGTTACAAAATACAAAATATCAAAATAAATCAATAAATGAAACCATAAATGCGTGAATTATTTAAATTGCATCAAGTAATTTACTTGTGATCTACCAGCTTCTTAACAACAGCTCTATTAACTCATCTAGTGACAGGACTTTTAAATACTCGTGGAACTGTGAAAACTGCTTAGAAAAACAATTTATAAAATAAAGAATCAGCTTTATCAACTAATACAAATGACAGGACATGCTCACTAATGTGAGTGAATCTTCACATTGCTGTTCCATTGACACTTTGGACTTGGATAACAGTTCAGTTTGGACATATTCACAGCATGGCGTAATAGTTATAGCACTTAAAAGCCAATCCATGCATTTTAGAAGATTATATTCAAGCTCTTGTTCATTTGCTAATCAAGATAATATAAAAGTTGCTTTGTTTTTCTCTAATGAGCTGAAATTTAGCTTGAGTATAACTATGGATGAGAGCATCCCGGGGTGAGTTCAGACAGCAACAAATTATAATCCTAGTTTAATAAAAGCAGAAATAAGATCCTACTCTTAGACAGTACATTCCCTCTATTAGCACCATTTTACAAATCAATAAAATAAAAATATAGATAGGTTGAAATTATCCTTTCCAAAGATTACTTACATTTCTGCAGTCAGACTGATTTTTTTTTTTTTTTTGAAGCATACACCATGTCTCAAAACCAAGCTTCTGAACATAAATCAGAAACCTAACTGGTGAGACATCTAAGAAAACAGAAATTTTCCCCAAAGATAAGGAAAATACAGTGAAGTTCAAAACAGAAATCCAAAGTCCTGCTGCTTTTGTCTTCTGACAATTTACCTTTGGACTTTTCATGTTCCTCAGCAATATAACTCTAACAATTGCATAAGACTTCTGACTTGGCACTATTTCAGATAAGAAACAAGCCCTTCAGTAAGTGTAAAAATTAATACGAGGATGCATTTGATCTGATACAGCATTTGGAGTAAAACAACAGCCTAAGGGTTCCTGCTGTTCCAGGTAGCTAAAGTAGGACTGAACAAGGAACACACCAGCACCCAACAGGTTTATATTCTTAAGTCAGTTCTCCAGATTAAACCTAAAGTTTTAAATCAAGTTTAGATTCTTCTCCTTTTCTGCCATGTAAAATATTTGCAAAAACTATTAATATTTTTTATAGCTATCGACATAACATAACATGGTAAAATAAAGCATCAGTGAATCCCTGCCCCAACAAAACAAACAGGACAGAGCCAGGCTCTGCTCAGCGGTGCCCAGGGCCAGGCCCAGAAGCACTGACACAAACCAGAGCACAGGAGGCTCCCTCTGAGCACCAGAAGCGTGTGGTGCGGGTGCCGGAGCCCTGGCCCAGGTTGCTCACAGAGGCTGTGGAGCCTCCCAGCTTGGAGAGCTCCCAAAGCTGCCTGGACACAGGCCTGAGCCCCCTGCTTGGGGTGGCCCTGCTGCAGCAGACAGGTCCAGGGGGGCTTCCAGTCTCAGTCATACTGTGAGTCTGGAAAAAAATAAAAACAAACAAAAAAAATCCCCTCAGGTGAACACAACTACCCCAAATGAAGAAATAACTTCATTAACTTCAGTATTAGCCAATACCAAACAGTGCTGACTAGTAGAATGCTTATGTCCATACCATCAAACATATTATACAAGTGGGCTGATATCACAGACAACAAGAACAAAGATTGCAGCTCAAAAATTGTCTATCATCGAACAATGATCCATTGACTGACAGCAGTACTTAAACACTTAAAATACAGCTACAAGGCTTCAGTACTTTGCTTTGTTATCTAATCGCCCCAAGAGGTGTCTATGGTTTCCTATGTACTAAAAGCCATTAATAAACAACAGCTTCAGTAAACTGCCTTTTACTTTACACATTTTTTACTAGATTCTTTCTAAAGCATCTTGTTTTGCATCTTGTGTATATAAGTTACAGGATAGAAAGCAAAGGTGGCTTTTTTAATGTTTCCAAATCCTAGACACCGCTGAGAAAATTTTGAAGCTGTTTGTGCCAGCTGTTAGCAGAATTGTGTAATTTTAATTTTTCAATTTTTCCAAATTTCAATTTTCTACATATTTTTGTTCTTTACATTATGTGTTAACTTTTTTTTTTTAGTTTTCTACAATGCTACTTCTAACAAGTAATGATGGAATACAATATCTTGCTCTGTCTCCTTCCCAGATGTGCTCTGTCTTTAATTCTCTCTCACACACACAAAAACACACACACTTCCTATTCCATTTTTTCTGATAGCAAATTTATGTCCATATTTGTTGTGCAGAGCTGTATTACATTCCAAATATGTTTTTTTTTTTCTTTAGTTGCAGTCCCAAGCAGTGACACAGTTCCTCTCCTTCCATCATCTTTCTGCTTTTAGCTACAAAACCTTAGAAATATAATGTATACACCAGTAAAAGTACTTTGTACAATGCAGACATTTATTCTTTTCTATTTCAGACACTCACTTAATAATGCTAGCCTATTAATCTGATGAATGCTAAGTACAGGACAATGTGCAGATACCTAATTTTACCCAGAGGAAAACAAAACAATTTCCAAAAAAGCATCACTTACTACAGCTCTGTTGGTATTTCAAAATGTATTTGTCCCTTGGATATATTCAGAAGGCATTCTACAAGACTACAAATGCATCTTTTTAATAACAGTAGCACATAATTCTTCAATGCTATGCAGAGATGAAAAAGTGCAAATGTTTCATCTATCCCCAAAACAAAGGTAATAAGCCTTTGTCTTTTATTTAATTTATTTTGTGCATGCTTTAAGCATTTGCCTTAATGAGCTTTTGTTTCTTTGTACCTCTGGAGATTAGTATTCTGCCCAACAAAACAATTTATTGCCCAAAATGCTACTACTGTTGATAAAGTCTTAGCTGCTCCAATACTTCTGCTTTGACAGCTAATACCCTAATGTTTCATTTACAGCCGAACAAAGCAGCTTATCTCTACTAAAAGGGGAATTAGTTAGTAGTAAGAAATAATTTCAATCATCTGTTCTGCTTCCAAAGTAAAGTGATGACTTGTGCATTCTTGCTTCTATCTGATGACAGGTATGTTGCAGTTCTTGGAATACAAAACAGGTCTGTCACTTAAGCTTTGTAATTTGTACAATAGAGCTACATGGATTAGAGAAGAGTCAGGTCTTTGCTGTCAAAAATCTGCAATCAGCAGTGTGCAGCAGTCAGCACTTTCACTTCACAGACAGGGCACTGAGTCAAGGGAAAAAAAATAAATCAGTTGCGATCAATAAATGGCTTCATTTTGTAGCTGCAACTCCTTGTAAAGTTCCAACAAGTATATGTTTATCTGAAAATCCCTATTAATAACAGAAAGGATTTGTTGACAAACACATCCTTTAAGGACTATGCTTCCCCAAAATAGCTTTGATAATCAAATTACTATGTAAATATCTAATTATCTATATCTAAAATATCTATTATTTATAGCTCAAGGAATGAAAATCTACTACAATTTTATCTATATATAATGAACATCAAGTTAGTTGTGGAATTCTTATCTAGAACAGTTCCTGTATATTTGAAAATCTCTGTGGCAAAGGACAAAGACTGATTTTTTCTTGATGTATTAGTAGGTTTTTTCCCTCTACATTTTTTTTCATATTTTTTACAGAATACTTCAGGGTAAGCAGCATAGCATTCATCCATCCTATACTTTCTCTGTATACAATCTCTGCATATGATATGCTACACCAATATATATTTTTTCTAAGTAGTGATTTATTTTACACTGACTTTAGAAGAATTATGGAAGTAATTAAAATCACTTTTGAGTTCTCTAATTGAGCACCACAATTTTTGACAGCACAATAATTTATAGTTCATACATCTTAATTCAATATTAGCTTTATTAGGAAAAGTTAACTTACAGATTTCAGGTGGTACTGGTGAAAATGCCACAGGTAGAGGTGAAAGATGTATTAGTTTAAAACAATTATGCCATGAAATTGACTACAATTAAAATAACCCTGTAGAATTAGCCAGAAAGATGTTCCACATCTATCTGATAAGTTTAACTGGTACATATGTATTTTCCTTGTAGTCAGAGATACTGACTTCATTCAGCTTGATATTCTAAGTCACTGTGACCATGTCACATACACATGGTGAACCCCTCTTAACATTGCAAAATTTGCCTAAGTGCAAGTGAACAACTTAGGGAAATGTAGCAATGGTTTTAAGCACAACATAAAATACATTTTACATGATTTACATGCTGTGGCATTGGTCACTACCTTCTTAGAAATTTAAGAAAAAAAAATAGGCTAGCAACAAGAGGGTTCAATGGTAAGACCAGAAATTAGATGGACAGCACTACTGACTGCAAAGATCTACTTCATCTATATTTTAGGTAATACCCGTTTACATGAAAATTTTAATTTATTTATTTGATAGGAAATCTTCACTTCAGCCTGTCAGGATGCTCAGAAAAGACATCTGACTTCTTAGAGAGTAACACTAAATTAATTAGGTATGACAAAGAGGCACTGCCATTGTGCAGTGTTGTTGTACCACCCTTCATTCAGAACTTTCACTCTTATGTCATAACGGAGTTGCAATGGATTTGAAAATTAATTTAAATTTATTAAAATTGTATTTTTTCCTGAGATTCTTTTTAATATTACCTCACGTTTAATTTTCAAATATATTCAAAAGTCATGAATCAGTCTAAAAATTGCTATAATATACTACATTACAGTATCCTAATACTAAAATGTTACCAAAACCTTTATTTATACTTAGCCAAGCTTAACAATGAAAATCTTAAATTCTTACTTGGCTGCCACACCACTTGGAACATTTTGTATGACAGATCAAAGGAAAGTCAAGACTACTCAAAATATTGTGATCAGAAGTGAAGTAACAACGATTTGGTCCTTACTTATACAGGTATGTACACAGATATAGTATCAGTTGAATAAAATGCCAATAAAATACTGGAATGTTAATATAGAATATAACAATATCTGAGATTCAAATATATTATGCAGAGGGAACACCTATACACAACAGTTCAGAAGAACAGGTTAAACAGACGTGTTAGAGTCGTTCCTCCAGAAATACTGTATTTAGACTGCAGGAAGTTGTCATAGATGTTAAAGTAACAAAATATTTGAGCCTATTTTGTGTCCAAGAAGTATTCTGCCAGCACATACAACTCAGTAAAGATAACCAACAGCACAGACCAAACTGCTTGATGATAATTTTATTTTTTGTAGTTGGTAAAGTTTTTCATTTCTAGCTATCCTTTCACAGTTCTGCAGTTTTTGATATCATCCACAGAAAGTTGCTGTTTTTAAAATTAATTTTCTTTTTAAAATTATTAATAGTTTAAATAAGCTGATGCCACAATACCAATCATCCAAAATACCAACACTTTTTTGATCTGAAGACCAAAAAAAAAAATAAATAAATAAAAGCCACTATTAATTCCTATTTATCTTTTTAGCAGCATTTCAAACTTTTCCTTGTATCCCTACAAATATCTCAATACAGGTACACATAGGTACACATGCAAATTCACCTTGTCTCACTTCTGAGATAAGCATGGATCTAGATATAATAATGAAAATATTATCAAATACTTTCAGTTCATATGAACTGTCAAGCAGATGCATTGGAAGTACATAATGTAACTTGAGTGACCAAAATTCAAGGTAGATAAAAAAATAAGGACTATTTAAGAGTGCCATGAAAGGTTTCAACCTGATAAAACAGGTGGAATAAAGATGTTTATATTTATCCTGAAAAGGGCACATTTCTTTTTGGTTTAGTGTTGATTTTCATTAATATATAGAGAGAATATATAAGAAGGTGTAAACACTACAGCTGGAAGGCAATTATATAGACAGCAATGTGCTAAATGAAACTGGGAGAGGGTCTGCCATACAGGGTAACTTCAAGCTTCCTAAAAGTAATACTCACAAGGATATGAAAATATATTTACACAAGGCTAAGTTCCAGAGTTCTTACTCACTGGAACCTTCTTTAAAACCACAGGAAGGCTTCTGTGAAGGAATATTATCAGAATTGGTGCTACAGAACCTTGAAGATCATGTGGCATCAAGATGGATTTTTTTTTCAAAATTTATTTCTCATGACTGTAATGAGTCATAAACTGAACCATCAGAGTTCCACTTGGTCTGGAGTTGCTGAATTTTCAGTGTACTGTGCTATACTTCTGAAAATATTATTAGTTTACTGATGAATGCATTAATAATGTAAACACAGCTGTACAAGATTTAACTCTAATGACAGAAAAGGCACTAAGGCACCTCTTCACTGAGATCAATTCTGATTTTTTTTTCTTTTTTTGCAAAATGTGTTCTTGAAAAGTGAATTACAAATATGATTTTACATGCAAAAAAATATACATAGTTGATTCTGCAAGCAGCAGAACTATTTAACTAGTGTTAAATTTGAAATTTAGTATATTTTCAAAATATATATATTTTTTGCACTTATTAACAATTTAAAACACATATATATTTGACAGTATGCACAGCAAGATGTGGCGACTATCCATTTGCTGCACAAAGTGTCAGTTCAACTGTTCATAAATGGTAAAAAAGGTAAACGTGGACTGCATGCAATGACCACGGTCACTTTATTTCCACCTCACCACACACTGTGCAAGCTGCATTTCCAATTAACCTTCCACTGAAATAAGGCAACTTGACACTGACTATATGTCATTTTATTTTACACCGATCCAAAACATAATTCCTTTATCACATAAATAGATAGGCTCTTTAAATTTATATGGAACTCCAGACCTTACAGTCAGCATCACAGAACAAACTGGTGTACCCTTAAAGACTCAAAGCAACCAAGGAGACTATACAGAGGAAACTGATTGTCCAAACACTGTAAGTATCAAATAATTTTCTATGGCTTCCAGATATAAAAGATGAGTTTCAGGAAGAGTATCACTATCATCAAGAAAAGGTAGTAACAAGTGTGCATTACTGAATATAGATGAGAAGTCTGTTTATTTCTTATTATTCACACACAAATTTAGCAGGTTAATCCTATCAACTGCAGGAATTTTGGCAGTTGAGAATGCCAGAGCATCTGTGACTTTGACTTTTCTTGGAAAGAAAGCAGAATTTGAAAGTAACTCCTGAGTCTGAGAGTGCAGTATACAGTGTAATTCTTACTTCATAGAATCACAGAATTTCTAGGTTGGAAGAGACCTCAAGATCATTGAGTCCAAACTCTGACCTAACACTAACAGTCCTCCACTAAACCATATCCCTAAGCTCTACATCTAAACGTCTTTTAGAGACCTCCAGGGATGGTGACTCCACCACTTCCCTGGGCAGCCCGTTCCAATGTCTAACAACCCTTTAGTTCTTCCTAACATCCAACCTAAAACTCCCCTGGCACAACTTTAGCCCATTCCCTCTCGTCCTGTCACCAGGCACGTGGGAGAACAGACCAACCCGCACCTCGCTACAGCCTCCCTTGAGGTACCTGTAGAGAGCGATAAGGTTGCCCCTGAGCCTCCTTTTCTCCAGGCTGAACAAGCCCAGCTCCCTCAGCCGCTCCTCGTAGGACAAACTTACTTAAGTTCAGTTTATTAATCTCTCCTAAAATCTGGTAACTGTTTCACCTCCCCCAGTCCATGCTTAGCCTGGAATCCTGTTACTCACTGATGTGACTATGTAATGGTTCTTAAAGATTTCCTCTTAAATGATGATGGACAGCATATACCTATTTATCTTTATGCCAATAAAGATAAGCTTAAGCTGCTGTCCACATCCCTGCTGTTTAACCCAATGTACTCAGAGTAAACATTTCTTTTTTTTTTTTTCTTGACTAAATATTCCAAGCTATTCTCTAATATGATCAGTTCTCCATTCCTTTCATCCCAGATGTATCTGCATATATTCTATGTCTACGTTTCATGATAATGAATTGCCATGTTTGTATTCAATACTGTAGAAAAGAAACTTGTATCTCTACAATAAAGCATTGATGCATCACATTATTTTTAGATACCAGTATCACAGAGTGTTATTTTACTTCCATAAAGCAGACATAGTGACACCTATGTGACTATGTCACCGAAGTGACACCTCTGTCACTTCGAACTGATGAGATCCCACTTTGTAACAGAAGGCTGGTTCTCATCGTATTTCTGCTGTTCCAGACTTTTCTTTTTATATCTTGCTCCTTCTCTGGTTCAAAGAATCATCTAGGTTGGAAGAGACCTCTAAGATCACTGAGTCCAACCTCTGACCTAACACTAACAAGTTCTCCACTAAACCATATCCCTAAGCTCTACATCTAGACGTCTTTTAAAGACCTCCAGGGATGGTGACTCAACCGCTTTCCTGGGCAGCCCATTCCAATACCTAACAACCCTTTCAGTAAAGAAGTTTTTCTTAATATCCAACCTAAACTTTGGTTAGGCTTTTGTACTTGTCATTCACAGATTTAATAAATATACTTTTAATTCCTTACGACTTATAATGACTGAATACATTGAATAAGACCTTTATGGGAGTAGAATAGAGAAGAAAAGTTTCTATTATAAAATAAATAACATTGACATTGCATTATCAAAAATTTCATGTGATAATTGCTAGCTTTTGAAGGGATGGGTGGTGAATAAAGAATCATTCTAGATAAGAGTCGTTCTAGATAAAGAATCATTATTTCTAGAGATAGAAGAGAATAATAAAAAAGTACTAACTTTCACATTCTTTTCATATGGACAAGGTGCTGAGGTCAAACTAGACTGAACCTTATGAACATGAACTCACCACATATTTGAAACTGTTGCTGTGAGTGCATGGATATATACTGTCATCTTTGCCTAGTAAGAAGATAGAATCGGTATTTTTAGCACTTCATGTCAGGACCTCCACTTCAGCTGTAATGAAAGTGAAAGACCCAGTCTTCAGACCATATAAAGCCTCATCCCTTGTCAAAATATTATACTACTAGAACAGAAGAACAAATTGATGTGACGATGTTTGTGGTCTGCCAGAAATTTCCAAAAATTCACAGTGATTTTCCTCACCTTAACAACTTCAAATTTCAGGCAGTTTCATAAAACACTTACATTGCCCTTAGATCTTTTGATCAATCAGGCATTTATCATAAATTTATCATTAAACATAGCTAATATACAAGCAATATGATATTAGCTATGCATCTCATTGACTAATATGAAACCACATTAGATCTCAAAAACATTTGGCTTTCTGAATTATCCAAGAAGGATATATGAGTCTGTATAACTGATGGTCCTTACATGGCAATTAAGGTAAATACTGTAATTACGCAAGTTACTGTGAACTGTGAAAGGGGATAAGAAAAGTCTCAATGTTAAATAAGATATGTCTGAGAGACAAACATAAGTGGAAACTACTTTCTTAGAGTGACTGATTCAGATCAAATGCTTTCCAAACTTTTTGTTTATTTTATATATATGCATTTATTTAGCATGCCAGCAAAGTACTTCAAGAAAGTTTAGCACTGGAATTTGAAATTTACAAGATAATATGAATTTTCTATTGAAGGGCACAACATGATGATTTATAGAGGATTTGTAAAATACCCACATCTATGGAAAATATAAGTGCTACTAAACATGCACACTCACAAAGTAAATGTGACTGCTGAAGCTAAGTGAGCATACTTTGAAAAGTACAAATAATTACATATTAGCGTATCTGGAAACTTAATTATGGAATTTATTTTACTGACAATGGTAGCTAGTGCTGAGCAATGTGGTCGCATATTGCAAAAGACATTGAAAAATGCATAAACACTAAAAAAATACTCATGAGACAAATACTAAATATTTCATCATAGAAAATCCTTTTCTCTCTGCTTATATCTTGTGTTGATAAAACAGGTTATTGCATGATGACAAGGCTGATATTCTCCTTACTCCATATTTGTTATATATCATTAATAGTTTTTATTTATGCCTTTTTTCCCCCACTTGCTACAGACTCAATTTTTGTTTGTTCTGTACACCTTCCATTCTGCTCCAATTACAGCAGAAGTAGCCTTAATTAACCTTCTCAAAGCCCTGCTCAGCACTGCATGAGCAAGCTCTAACCACACAGTTAGGTCCTGAATATCTGATAAGCACTTAAAACCAGAGGACTCTTTCAAGTATGTTTCATAAGCATTTTCCAAACACATGCAAATGGAGTAGAATCACAGGCTTTTTCATACACATTAGCAAACCCCTAAGTCTGACCTGGATGGAACAGCCACACACAAGGGTCCACAATTTGGTTTCTGGACTCATTCAATCTGTTGTGTCTCCTACCACAGTAAAAGATTGCTAGGTGCTATGACAGCCAGTCACCAGGAACTTCTATGTCAGCAACAAGTGTACTACACAGAGATCACCCAAGAGTATATCTAAGAAAAGGAACAGTGCAGATTACAGAAATAAAATCATTGTGACCATTTGTATCAAGTTAGGGGCAAATACTTGAAAACTGGTCAAAATGATATTTTATGTGTGCATGTGTATGTGTGTGGCAGGGAGTGTATTTCATTTGTGAATGAAAGGTTTTGTTTAATGATGAGCAAAATATTAAGTTAATCCCCTCCATTGCATTCAAGAAGTAACTATAGTACAGAGCATTGTAAAGTGTGTATTGATGCTTGCTTGACACCTGGAATATGAATTACAAGTCCATTAATTCAAGTTAGCAGATTGGACTTGCTAAGTACAATAGTGAGATAGGTTTCATGACACATTGAGCTGAAGGACCATAACCCACAGCATTTAGGATAAAACAATTTACAAATTGTCTTGTCAGTTGTCTATCTTTCATTCTTTAAGAAATGAAGGCTGTTAGCCTGCCACAATTAATTCCCTTTGTGTATGACTTCCCTAAAAATGTTCACTAACATCAGCACTCCAATAAAGCTAGTAACAGTGATGGAAAATATATGCATTCCAGATAATAGTATGAAAACTGGCATTAAAACTAGAAACCATTAATTGTGATAAATGGTTTATCAAAATCAATAAAATTATGAATCCTCTATAGAGCTCATGTGAATCACATATTGTAAATTCATTTCAATGAATTATTTATTACCTGTGTTGCCTTTATTTTATCATATTGGAAAACTCTGAAGCAGGTATCTTAAGTAGAAATATCTTAAGATTCTTAAGAGGCTTACAACTTTAGAGTCTGGGGAGGTTTACAGCTTCTTGATTTAATTGCATTACAAGTCTATACCACTTTAGTCTGAAGTGGTACTTATGTATTATTCTTCTACAGCTTCTCAGCAATGGTGCTCTTCAATTTTAGTGTTCGGTGTATTCTGCTTTACAACTTAAATACAAAGTGATGTATACATTTCCATTTTATTTATATACTTTAAGAAATGTCCAATAAGCACGTGATCTTTTAATTTTATAGTCACTAACAATCAAAAAGTAACTTTTCCCCCTACGATTAGTAAATTAATCATCCATTGTGTTATGAATTCACAGGCTGTAAACTGTAGGATATATCACAGCTTTCCAACATTATATTATCAATAGACACAAGAACTGTCAGTGCTTAATATATGTTAACAAGAATGCCAAGCACTTACATTTAATTAAAGCTATATATCTTTCTGGATAATTAGTAATAATTAAGAAGAATTACCTCCCTAAATAATGCAAATAATATTATTTCAACTGAAACTTGAAGTCTGAATTCAAAACCCCAAAATAAACTCTTGGGAATGCAAATATGCCATTATGCAAACTGTTTTCTTTAAGTATGATATAATTTATGTAATGAAATAAATCTATGCTGTTAAAATATTTAGCAGAACTGAGAATAATGAGTGGAGATAGGATTAGTTTAATTAGTTTACTGAAATGGAGTTCTCAGTGGCTAAGTGTGATGTATTAGCTTTTGTCACTTAGAATAAAAAAGAGGTAATTAGCTCTCATTGAAATATATTGTTTTCTTTGAAGAAAGAATATTTTAGCCTGTATAACAGAAAATAATACATGAAGCATAAAACTGATCTTCTTCATCCAAGAGTACAGCTATGATAAATAAGAAGAAAATAGGAAAACCTTAAGTATTTCATTATGTAATCTTGAATAAATGGATTTAATTTACAGTGGTGCAACTCCACTGATTCAAATGAATTTATAACTACTTGACTGGCAGAAGTCCTTCATGGAATATCCATTTTAATTTAACAATTTATAACAAAACTTGTCTCTGTATTCAGCAACTACTTTATTACTTAGAAAATCCTGTACCTCTTTCCTATATCAAGGCATTCACCAGACTGACTGAAAATTAAGAAGTTGGCCTTTCGCGAGGACATTTCCTGTTGAATTAGGAACACATCCATTGTAAGGTCAGGGTCTAATTTTATTCCAATAAAAGCAAGAAAAATAACACTTAAGTATTGTTTTGCAGAGTAAGTATCTTTTCACAGCCAGAGTAGTTGTACATGTACAGTAATGGTAGTTGTACATTTCTGAACATAGACCTATGGAGGATATTTAGCAAGGAAGTAACAAGGAAAATGTTTTATCCATCTTTTTCAAGAACATGGCATATTTGAATATCGTATCTATACTAGTCTCTAGCAAAAACAGGGATATTATTTCTATCAAATCATATTAATATATTTAAACTGGAATCTAAAGGTCCAAGAAGTGTAATACCTGAACACACACACAAAATTGTGGTAACAACGATGGCAGCAGGAGGAATATAGAAAACAGAAAGTCTTGCAAAACAATTAGATATATTTGTCAGCTTATGCAATAAAGAAGTTATGAATGGACCGAATTTCATTTTACTTTAAATAAACAGAAAGAGGAAACCCTCTGCTGTAGCACACTGAAAAGCCTCAGGCATTAGTATAACAACACATGCCATCTATCATTTAAATTTGTTCTTTTTGGAACAGTTCTGCTGTATATGTGGGAGCTATTTAGCATTCTGGACTGTAGAGTTTGGATGATTCTATACACAAGCTTAAAACCGTTCTTGAACTGAAATAGAAAAGTATCAGACGCACAAAAGATGACCTCTCCCACTTTTTATATCTCCCCTCCATACCAACTTACTCATAACACTTCGGCCATAACTTCAAAATAATTGTGAAAATATGAAAAATTCAGCTCATCCTTGGTTTTACTTGATATTTATCAGTGTTTATGTTGATGGTTTGGGCTCAACAGTTGTAAAGACAATTGAGCTCTGAAGAGCACATGAAACAACAATGATCCAAGATCTTCATTCTCCATCAGCATTTCCCACATGTATCTCACAAACCATAGGCATTTATTTTCCAGAAAAAAAAAAAAAGGCACTATAGATGGGTTTGAGAACTTAAACCAGTACTTGCTTCTGAATGGCAGCAGTACCAAGGTTTAGCTTTTTTTTTTTTTTTTTTCCTCAATATCATGATGTTTTTACATTAAGTTAGTTGTCACATTCCTATTAGGAAATGGGCAGCATTGTGATTTATGCATCTTAGAAAACCATCACTTTATTACTAGTTGGGAAGCTCTAATACATAAAAACACCTCATGCACTACTCCTGCTGCTTTTATTGAGTCTGGAAATATGCTTCCTCTGAAGAGATAATACAGGGTCCAGAAACTGAAAATGGTATTATATTCACCTTCTACTGTTAGGTTTTAGAAGGCTACCTCAGTGTTTGGATGTCTAAAACTCAGTGTATTATTCAACAATATCATAATGAAGAAAGGAAAAGAGCTATACAATTTAATTTCCATTTTTTAATCCTGAAGTCTGAACAATAATTTCAAACGAAATGAACTTGCTACATGATACAACGAAGATAATCAAATTAGAGATAATTCAATAAAGCCAAAGTATACAGTTTTGCATTCAAGAGACTAATACATAATTCATAAAGTTGCCACATTTGGTCATTAGGTCAAATATATTAAGTTATGTTGAGAACTGGCTATGTAGTTAATAACATCTAAAACATGGGCAGTGAGCATAGAAAAAAGTTATGCCTCACTTATTATTATATATATGCTAATATATATATTAATATATATATATTTTAATACTCACAAGTATTATAGTTGCCTGTTTATTATATTGTCTGCATAAAACCACAGACTAAACTGCTGTTTGTAGTTTTATATACATACATTCCTACAGACACTCATTCATCTCACCTCATTCTTGTCCCTTCCAAAGCAAAATACAGCGGGCTTTGGATATTCATAGTAAAAATGCTGAAATCATCAGAAAGTTCACAGCGTGATGGAATTCCTTTTACAGTCACCCATTACAGAGGCTGTGATTCAGTATCAGCCCATATATTACAATTCTAGAGATAACACTAATCCCTAGGTGCTGCTAGAAGCACTAACTCCACCAAACTCTACTTGTTATCTATTAGAGAGAATGAAAAAGAAATGCCTCCTTTTCCTCATGGAGCTGCACAGGGATAAGGACGTAGTGTAAGAGTATCCAACCCTCAGAACATAATGACCTACAGCTGGCCAGAAAGTGACCCATAGAGTGGTTTACCTTATGTCTATTAAAAGTGAGAAAAATAAGGCTGACTAGAAGTCATTACAGAGCAAATATAACACTAGCATTACAGTTTCCAATACTGCTCCAATTCCCGGAGTGCCAACCATCACCTAAGAAGCAGAATTTCACAATTCATTTAAGGTCTGCAACAGGCAAGTGAGATTATCACATTGCTGTCCCCAAGACCCCACTGGGTTTGTATATTTTATGCAGGTTGAACCAGATGAACTTCTATGGCATGCTAGAAGGGAAGGCAAAGCTAAAATTCGTCCTATAGCAAGAACTCAGAGGAGAATGGAACCAGATAAAGACAGAATACAATGAATCATTGAAAAAAAAAATAATATAGAGGCTCATCTAACTGTAAAATAGTCATCTGACAAACTCTCTTTCAAGATTTTTGTTTGTTTGTTAAAAATAAATTACGATTTTTAGGAAAAACCCTTACTAGCTTAGTAAGCACTGAGCAATTCCACCCACCTGTTGCAGAACAACTATGCTTCTCTACCCCAAGAATAGTATGTCCTGCTACATCACAATATGTACATCTACAATATGCAGATCACATACATAAGCTATCTTAGGTAGCTTGTCAACACAAACATTTTGTCTATACAGGAAGAAAAAGTTTTACCTCTCAGAAAAATCAAAACCAAAAATCTAAGAAACAGAGCCATGAAGAAGATCAGATCACCTTGAGGGAATTAGTTGAAGACAAACCAGTTAGGGAAACTAGGCAAGTTTCTTAACCAGCACTGCAAATAGCTTTTTAACTGAGTAAAAAAAATCCATTGTTAGACCACATAATATAATTTAGTGTGCTTGTGAGCTACAACAAGAGGGCAACATAATGAGGGCCAACACTAGCCTACTCATGCAAACAGACAATAACCACTATATAAGTGTATCCAGATAAACTAAAATTTCTTTTCCAGTTTTGCTTTTGTTCTTCGGTTTGGTGGAAGAAGGAAGGGTACATTTATGACCACAAAGCCTGGCAGTAAATTACAGGCAAAATACTTTTTAAGACAATATAACTGTATTAAGTTCCTGAATGGGCTCTATTCGATTGAGTGCAGTCATATACTGTAAGCCATAGTTTCAGTGATACACTGTTATGACAATTCCATTAGAGATGATGATGTACATGCTGGCTTGGAGAACCCGAAGTTAGTATACATTAGACTAAAAAAGGTCTAATTATAGGAGCACATATGGAAGTGGATACCAATACAATACCAACAAAACATTCATTTCTTCAACTTAGTCAACACGTAACAGAAATCACATTTAATGAAAATATATTCTTGCATTTTTTTTCCAGTTAAACTTAATAATATCTATTTTACTTATTAGAAAAATAAAAATTAATAACATGATCATACCAAACTTATGTGAAGTATGCATTCTTGGTATATAATCCACATACAATGCAGACACCAAGAAACATATACTAAGCAGTTGTTCATTGCCTCATTTCCACCACTTAACTGACAAAGAAAGATCAGTGTATACTGAAACAAGACAGATCAACTCCATAGTGATATTACAAATTAAAGGTCAAAGCTGATTAAAACAGCACCTTCTAGAATTGCCTATGTATTTTATATATAAAAAAAAAAGGAAAAAAAAAAAAAAAAAGTTGAACTGTACTTAAATTGCATCTATTATCTAGAATTTATTTTGCATTCCTACCTTTTCTTTTAAGATTATGAAAGGAACTGATTCAACTCTTAATAACTGTTAAAAACAGAACTGCTAAAATAATCCAATTTTCTAAGAACCAAATACAATTAGATTCAGTGTAATTTAAGATATGCCATAATACCACTGAAGCTCTTAAATAAATAACCAAAGAGCTAAGTATGATTTTTTTCTTCTTCTTTTTAACTTTTACAATATTAGAAGACACAAAAATCCAGAAAAAGATACCAAGTGAGAGGAATGGACTCAAGAAAATATGCAGTTCTCTGGATAACACAATCTGTGTATATAAGAGGAAGTCACACAATTACTTTAAAAGCTTTTCTTCAGGCACAGCTCATGTTTTCCACTGCATGGTCATCAATCACATGACTGTACTCTTTCGTTTACCCACAGTTTTCAAGTCAAGATGAATGAAGATGAACCTGACTCTCATACAAAAGCACTAGACCGGGGGGGGGGCGGGGAATAACCATTAGGTATGTATGTGCCACTACAGAAAACTCAAAGCAGGAACATTTTCAGAGAGATTTTGTTATTTTATTTGCTGAGATTTTATAGTCAGCATATAGACCTTTAAAACATAGACCTCTAAGTATTAGAATGCATGCACAGTTTTAGCCCCAGGCATATCTCACAGTGTAGTTCCACCTTTAGATATTACTTTAAACTACTTTTACTTACAAATGCAACATGATACAACTGACTGATTTTCAGATAAAGCCATATAATCCTCAGAATGAGAACATGATTAAAACAGTTGTTACCAAACTTTTACTGTCTGTGAGTAATAGTGACATATTTAAAATGCAAACCATGTCTGGCTGCTCAACTAGACTTAGCTGACTGGTAATTTTTGTTCAGATCACAATCACACATCCCTTGTATGCTACTAAATTATGCCACGTTTTATATCATTAATCTTTTTTTTAAGCAATTTTCTGTATTCATTGAACAAGAGTAAGGAAAGTAATCTTTAATTTATGCTGGATTAAGAAATATTAATGCCTGTACCAGGTTAAGAATTCAGTGGCCAATACACAGAATTTCCTTCCTCTGTGAAATAATAACATTATAATTTCCATGTGGGGAAAACAAAACAAAACAAAACCACAGCAGTTTAGCATGCTGTTTTCAGTTTAACTACCTCTCCCCAAGAGGTAAACTTATTTTTTTAACAATTCTATTCATTCTGATTTAAATTACCCTCTTGTGTGAATTGACCAAACTCAGAGGCAAATAAAAAAATGCAACTGTCCCACTATCTTATTGACCTATGGAGGTTCTTTGGGACTACCAGTCAGTGTCTGACAAGAAAACTCCACAAAGACCCCATAGCTTACCTCTGAGAGCTATCCTAGAGTCTCCTAAAACAAAACATTGTCCATCTAGCACTGCACAAGCAAGGGAAAAAAATGGATTGCAAACATAGAATCATAGAATCATAGAATATCCTGAGTTGGAAGGGACCCTTAAGGATCATCAAGTCCAACTCTTGACACCGCACAGGTCTACCCAAAAGTTCAGACCATGTGACTAAGTGCACAGTCCAATCGCTTCTTAAACTCAGTCAGGCTCGGTGCAGTGACCACTTCCCTGGGGAGTCTGTTCCAGTGTGCAACCACTCTCTCAGTGAAGAACCCCCTCCTGATGTCAAGCCTAAACTTACCCTGCCTCAGCTTAACCCCGTTCCCGCAGGTCCTGTCGCTGGTGTTAATGGAGAAAAGGTCTCCTGCCTCTCGACACCCCCTTACGAGGAAGTTGTAGACTGCGATGAGGTCTCCCCTCAGCCTCCTCTTCTCCAGGCTGAACAGGCCCAGTGCCCTCAGCCGTTCCTCGTACGTCTTCCCCTCCAGGCCTTTCACCATCTTCGTAGCCCTCCTCTGGACACTCTCCAACAGTTTCACGTCCTTTTTATACTGTGGTGCCCAGAACTGCACACAGTACTCGAGGTGAGGCCGCACCAGCGCAGAGTAGAGCGGGACAATCACCTCCCTCGACCTACTAGCGATGCCGTGCTTGATGCACCCCAGGACACGGTTGGCCCTCCTGGCTGCCAGGGCACACTGCTGGCTCATATTCAACTTGCTGTCTACCAGGACCCCCAGATCCCTCTCTTCTAGGCTGCTCTCCAGCGTCTCATCGCCCAGTCTGTACGTGCAGCCAGGGTTTCCCCGTCCCAGGTGCAGGACCCGGCACTTACTCTTATTGAACTTCATGCGGTTGGTGATCGCCCAGCTCTCCAACCTATCCAGATCCCTCTGCAAGGCCTTTCCACCCTCATCCGAGTCCACAACTCCTCCAAGTTTGGTGTCATCAGCAAACTTGCTCAAAATACCTTCTATTCCTACATCCAGATCGTTTATAAAAATATTGAAAAGTACCGGCCCTAAAATGGAGCCTTGAGGGACCCCACTGGTGACCGCCCGCCAGCCTGACGCAGCCCCATTCACCATAACCCTTTGGGCCCTGCCCGTTAGCCAATTGCTCACCCATCGGATGATGTTTTTATTTAGCTGTATGGTGGACATTTTGTCCAGTAGGATCCTATGGGAAACCGTGTCAAAAGCCTTGCTGAAGTCCAAAAAAATCACATCAGCTGGTTTCCCTTGGTCCACCATACGGGTGATCTTATCATAAAAGGAAATCAGGTTAGTTAGGCAGGACCTACCCTTCACAAACCCATGCTGGCTGGGACCAATGACTGCTTTGTCCCCCAGGTGCGCCTCAATAAGTTTGAGAACCATCTTCTCCATGATTTTACCAGGCACTGACGTGAGACTGACAGGCCTGTAATTGCTAGGGTCTTTTTTCTGACCCTTTTTGAAAATCGGCACAACATTTGCCAGCTTCCAGTCTACCGGGACCTCTCCAGACTCCCAGGATAGTTGAAAAATAATTGAGAGAGGTTCCGCGATGACATCCGCCAGCACTTTCAGCACCGGGGGATGAATCCCATCCGGACCCATGGACTTGTAGGGATCCAGGTGGAGTAGCAAATCCCGCACACGTTCAGGGTCAGTTGGGAGTTTGTCATCCCCACCGTCCCGGTCCTCCAGCTCAGGGCACCCTGGGTCCCGAAGCCCATCATCGGCATTGAAGACAGAGGCAAAGAAGGCGTTAAGCGTCTCTGCTTTGCCTGTGTCATTGTCTGTGAGGAGACCTTCCCTATCAAGGAGCGGCCCTATGTATTCTTTAGTTCTCCTTTTTCCATTCACATATCTAAAAAAACCCTTTTTATTATCTCTCACAGACACAGCCAGCTTCAACTCTAGGTGTGCTTTAGCCACACGAATTTTCTTCCTACAAACACGAACAGCATCCCTGTATTCTTTCCATGTCACCTGGCCCTCCTTCCAGTAGCGAAAGACTCTCTGTTTCCACCTAATCTCCATTAGAATGTTCCTGGTCAGCCACGCCGGCCTCCTGCCCCGCCTGCCTGACTTGCGATATTTAGGAACTGCCTGTTCTTGTGCTTCTAGGAGGCATCGCTTAAAGAATGACCAGCACTGGTGGACATCGAGGCCTTCAAGAGCAGCTTCCCAGGGGACCTTGCTGACTAGTTCCCTGAGCAGCCTGAAGTCCGCCTTTCCCATATCTAGGGATAAGGTTTTGGTGGCACTTTTCCTTCTGTCGCCGTAAATTTTGAACTCAACCACTTCATGGTCGCTATGACCGAGGCGGCCACCAATCACCACATCTCCCACCAGGCCCTCTCTGTTTTCTAGCAATAGGTCTAGGAGGGCACCTTTCCTAGTTGGCTCCGTTAGCACCTGCACCAAGAAGTTATCATCTAGGTGCTTCATGAACCTCCTGGACTTGCTCGTGTCTGCCGTGTGGCACTCCCAGTTAACGTCTGGCAAGTTGAAGTCCCCCATAAGGACAAGGGGAGTTAATCTCAAGGCCTCTCTTAGTTCTGTAAAGAATAATTTATCGGCGCTATCGTCCTGGCCAGGCGGTCTGTAATAGACTCCCACAACTACATCCCCTTTATTCGTTCGTCCCTTGATCCTTACCCAGAGGCTCTCAACTTTGCCATCGCCGACCTGAAGTTCCACACAGTCCAGCCCCTGCTTCACATACATCGCCACCCCACCACCTCGCCTTCCCTGCCTGTCCCTCCTGAAGAGCCTGTAACCATCTATCGCAACACCCCAGTCACAGGACTCATCCCACCAGGTTTCGCTTATGCCGATGATGTCGTAGTTGCGGGACTGGGCCAGTACTTCTAGCTCATCCATTTTATTCCTCATACTACGTGCGTTTGTGTAGAAACATTTCAGGTGTGTCTCCTTACACTCAGCACCTTGTGGATCTAACCGAAGGACCTCACTGGCACACAGCCCCTCTGATTCTAGCGTACCATCCCTTAGGTCTTCACCGGCGTGCCTGGTTTTAGCCCCTTCCCCCTTCAACTCTAGTTTAAAGATGTTATACATGTTATACATGGGCAAAGAAGCTCACACTTTCAAATCAGGCTGCTGAAAAGTCTTCTGCCCTTAATATGCATTCTTGGCTGTCAGCCCATGCCCATCTGTCTGGAATGGCACAGTGCCATACTTAAACTGCTACCACCCTAGCTGAATCATATGACGAGATTAAATGAAAAGCCCACCAACAACTATATACGCAACAATGTTAAAAATCACTCTTAAGAGAGTAAGTTTACTTTGCTGGCAACATACTTTTCTCGTAGAAAACAAATGCCTTCAAATTGCAAGACAAAATCCAGCAACAGAAGTGTAGCACATACATAAAAACAAGTTTGCAAAGTAATCCGGAAGTTTCCTCAAAATTTTCTTGCTAGGAAAGATAGGTTCAGTATCTCTCTTTCTTCCAAAACTTGCAATTATCATTTGTATCTTAAGACTACAAAAGAAGAGTTAAAGCTAAAGATGACTCAGAACTGAAGTAGTTATAAGTTCCTCCCTTGCCTTATAGTGCAGTATTTGCAAGTAAGAAGCAAAACTGAGCATCACTGCTACTTTTGAGTCAATGGCAGTGGTGAGTTTTTACCTAGGAGATAGGTACTGTTAAGAAAAAATGTTTCTATTACTCAGTCTGAAGTAGAATTACTGAAAATTGTTTTCATTTCATATAGTCTTGCCAGTTATTCCTGCAGACAAAAGATGATCATGAATTTAAAAGCACTCACATGTGTTCTACATTTGTATGAATTTGCAATACCAGAGCAAGACCACAGATGTACATGCGCTGGATATATGTCACTTGTTAGATGCTGTCTTTTATTTGCATGGATTTTCCAAGTAAATTACTTAGGCTGATAGTGCAAATCTGTGCATGAAAGCAAAAGACTAGAAACTAATTTCCTACTAGATAGCTACACATTCCTAGTGTAGTTATCAAAAAAATATAAAGCAGAAGGGTGTTCTGCAGAAGTAAAACTGTTCATATTTTCAAACAAGTTTTAGTTTAGTCAATGTTTTTGTCAGCATGCTTACAATTATGCATATCTACAACTAAATAAAGAATTTAAGAAAAATCAGACAATTCATATTTGGCTGACAAGTCAACATTAAAAAAATAAATCTAAAGGAAACTGGTGTTTTTGCAATTTAGCAAGTCTTTTTAGAGATTTAAAAGTGCTGTTCAAACCTGGAAGATCATACCATCCAAACACCACAGATCACCACCACTGGCACTTAAGATCCTATCTAAATTATAATTCTAGAAAGATAAATTGACTACATTTAAAGTAGCCTTGTTTTAAAGAACTATCAACTCCTATGAAATTATTATGCATGCTCATCTAAGAAGTCAAAACAAAAGGACAAATATGAAAATGTTTTTTGTTTTGTAAAACTTTGGAAAAGTCTGAAATTGTAACTTGGTGGTATCTTACTTGATAAGATACCCATTCCACACTTGCTATGTCTTTGGAAAATGTGTATTCTCATATCTCTAGACAAAAGTTTAGTCTAAACATATTAATATGCAAATTTGCATTGATCTTTGTAAATTCAAAATTTCAGAAATTTCAAAAAAAAATTCTAAATAATCCTAGTTTTACATTATCTAAAATTAAATGTAAAATATTCCAAAAACATTAAACACTTATGAAAAGTTTCTGATATCACTGCAAATTACATACCGCATATGTATATATAAACACTTTAGTTCATTATAAATCAGTGGAGAAAAATATTTTTCCAAGACTCAAGTTTTTAAAATATCTAGTTTTTTGAAAGCCATAAAATCACATAGCTTGGGCAGTGGAAACCAAATCTGCCACAAGTCTGACAAAAGCATTACTCACTTTACTCACAAAAGCATTACTTTGCATACTCCCAGGCTGATAACTTGTGGCACTCAAACACAGCTGGCAATAAAGTTACAGGAAAGCAGTTACAGTCACTTTTCCAGTGTCACTTTTCCAGCAGAAGTATCAGAAAATACAGCAGACCATTCAGAGGAAGTAAACAAATAGATAAATAAAGCTATTACCAAGAATTCTAGAAGGCAAATAGTAATTCAAAGAATTTAAACACTCAACTTCAGGACTGTTTTTTCATTCAATTGAAAAGCTGAAAAAGATCAAATGTCTGCTTTATGTCTGCTTGTTTTTCTCCTCATTTATCTCCAATATCTGGCTTTTGTTTTAGTATAAAACTGTTTTATATTTCTGAATTATGAACAACATCTATCTAGCATCAGGTATGTCTTTGTTTCCAAGTGTAAGACTAAGAGACTTCTACAGAAGTTCATCATAAAAATACATTTTAAATTTTGTTTTCACATTAATAACTGGACTTCCTTTTGCTCCAACAACTAACAAATGTCAAATAACTAAATAACACAGGCACAATAATAGCTCCAAACCCAATAAAGAACAAAGTAGCCTTCTGGCCTGTCAAAGGACCCCATTTCTATTCTGAGCAGGCAAGCTGAAAGTACTGCTCTTCTGTCATTCCTTGACAGTTATAGACTAGTTCTGCACCTTATTAAAGATTAAGGTTTGCCCAGGCACTCTCTTTTGGTCATCTTCTGTCCACAGTCCAGCATTTATTACAGGAGAACTGTAATAGTACCATATATTATGCTTTGAAAGAATACCATACCTGAGAATGAGAATACATAACCAAATGTCAAAGAGCAATTCAAAAATTACTTCATGAAAGAATATGGTATTTCACTTGTTTTTAAGTTTCTAGACAACAATATTATTTAGTTTGCACAAATCAGTTTAAGCTGATTTCTCTCATTTCTATTATTTTTGTAGATTATAAAATATAAAATAAAGCTGGCAATAGGTTGCACTTTAAGATTAAAATGTGTTTTTAGTTTGTTAGGAAACCAATGAACAGAGTTATGCAAGAATTAAATAAAACCCTGTTCTGTGTAAAGATTTGCTACCTGGTTTTGGTATGATGCAAGTGTGCTATAAAAACACATCAGCAGGCTAGATAAATAGTAGTAGAGAAATACTACTTTGTGGGAATTTTACAGAATAGCATTCCCCAGAGTATTTAGCAAAGGACTGTTATTAACCCTCACTTTTTCTCAGAGACCAGCATGAACTATCATGTTTCAATTTTAAACCTAATGCATTAGAAAGACTATGTTATTCCACGGAATACTTATCACTGTCAAGTAGTCCACAGTTTTAAAAACTTTGTAGGATTTAACATTTTTTAGGAGCACTGTTAGTTGATTACATCCTAAAAAACATTATTTGAATATCTTTATACATTTCCAGACTACCCCTTTACTTTCTCTAACTTGCAATTGCAAACAGCTAAGTAGCAAAAATTCTAAGTAAACAAAAACTTCTCTTGCAGAGAGCTAAAAACAGAAAAAAATGACTTTTTAACTAGGGTATAGTGGTTTCACTTAAAAGCATTTTATTTTAGAACAGATAGAAAACACAATTGCATTGCACTTCAAATGGAAACTATTATGTAAGCTCATTAAAATACATGACACGAAGGTAGGGAAAACCACTTGCTTAAAAAGAGATTGTTGTTGTTGTTGTTGTTTTTAATGTTGATAATTTTGGGGAAAGTCCTGTCTGTTCAATCTTTATAGTACGGACTACATTCAATCAGGGTGCAAATTAGTAGAATTTTACTGGACTAGTGAGTCCTTCAAAAGATTCATTCTGCTCCAAGTATACAGAAATTTACTTTGACTGTTGTATACCATGTGTGTACAAACAGCCTTAGGTTAATGTGATGTTATGTTCCCTCAATCAGACTTATGGCTGCTTTCTAAAAAGGAATATCCATCAGGGTCTCTTGATTTTTAAGAAGTTCTGGGGCTTAGGACAAGCAACACATGAATACTGCTCTGTTCCTACAATGCCACCCAACAGGAGCATTAGAGGATACTAACTTAATTAACTGTTACACCATGTTTACTTTGGTGGAAAGAGACCCAAATAGTTATGGACTAGTTTTATAAGCTACTAATGACATTATGAATATTATCTGTTCATTATTAGAATCTCAGCATTTCAATTTCTACCTGCTGAATTGTTAACTACTCAACATCCTTACCAAGCACACTAAAATGTTATTACAGACTGTGTCCCACGAACATGGGGCATTCATTTATTGATAGGAAATGTATCAACACAGATTCAAGAAACTTCCTTCAAAACACATGCATAATTATCATCAGGATATTTTGCCATTACACTTTGCTTCACAGAAGAAAATCAATACAACCCTTTCCCAGCTAGTAATTTGATGCAGGTTTCCAGTAAAGCAATTGTCAAAAGAAGTTTCCAAGTCAATTAAAGGCTACCCTGTAAAAATAACCAGGATCCATAGTATCCTGGGGTAGGAGGAAAGAAAGTTAAACAGAGAAAGGAAAGCAAAAGAGAGGAGAAGAATGTTCCATCACTCCAAAACAATTATTCGCTATTGATGTAGAAATATCATTATTCTCAGTATGAGTCAAAATGCATTAGCATTCCATCTGCCCATACTGCAAGAACCACTTTTCTCCATTTCTGTTTGACCTCAAGCCTTTTATGCATAAATGTCAGGGCTCTTTACAATTAATCATGTCTACCACAGACTAATTGTGGACAACAGTAGTGCAATTAACACAAATTTGCTTCAAATATTCATGAACATTCAAAAAGCATTCATTGACACAAGTGTTAGTTACCTAACCACAAAAACTGACAATTCTTTCCTCTTCTGTTTTCAAGCCTATGTATTACGAAGCTAAGCACACTATCGAGGATGATAGAAAGATTGGAAAAATATTTCACCAATTCCTAAAATATGATTGCTTCAAGAGTGCCTGCTACACATATGTGCCAACAGAAAACAAGAAAAAGAACAAGTATAAAAACTATTTCTCTTTCAATTTCAAAAGTAGGTAATCCAGTGAATATAAAAATACTGAATACATTTACACAAATCTGGTAATATACACATATTTTTTCATAGATCTACCCTAACATAAAAGGCAAATAGAAGGCAACACTGTTGTTGTCGTTGTTACCTGATTTAAAGAAAACAAAAATTCTTTACAAAATATGAAACAATTAGATCTGTATTGGTTGTCCTGATTCATTCTCAATAGTATGCCTGGTATTTTTTTTATACCTCACTACAGAACTAATGGTAAAAGCCTCCCTAACCACAGAAGGCTATTTGTAAGGCCTGACCTAAACATGGCAGATGTAATAGACTTTTTTTTTTTTTTTTTTTTTTTTTTTTAATACATGCTTTACATTAAAGAGTTTCTTGGACAGTTGCGCTATTTCTAATCAGGCCCCATGGCAAATATTCACCAACTCTCACAGGAATAAACTATTCTCACTTCAAACAATTGTTGCAGTTTGAATCCAATTGACTCTAGACAAAAGTACCGAGATAATCAGCATATTAAAGCCAACACTATAACCATATGTTAATTATGTAAATGATTCATTTTAATCAGCTAGAACCATGTAAAGAGTAACAGGGAATGCAAATGTAGGGAGTTATTAAAAATCTCATTATTATTCATCTCGGTTCCATGCGTGAATATATCCATCCAAACAGATGAATTAATAGTTAGATGAAAGATGAAAGAGCTAGAGGGGAAGTCTGTGAGAAACCATCTGTCTTGCTTTGTATCCCTCCCAGGCTTCAACCATACTGCAATAGCTACATGGAGAACAACCCCAGAAGAGACAGTGACTGCAAGACACAGCACCTCAAACAGCAGTCAATGCTTCTACCAAAATATTTCTGAAAAATCTCAACACTTCTCATCCATTCCCACACCGATACCCTAAGTCAGTCCAGGAGACTGAAAAAGAAATCTGATTGATAAGTTCATCTGAACTACTACAGAAATGCAGTTCTACCTTGACCAAAAATACACAGCAAGTATTGATTCACGCAAAGGCTCTGATGTATTTTAAAAGACTTTTACCTAAAGAAGGTCCTCTTACAATTTAATCATCTATTAAATGCCAGAAGACATTCAGGAGCTATTGTGTTTAGGACGCGTATTATTATCTAAACCGTTTCTCTCAATTTCCAAAGAAATCTTGAATGGATGTGGGAAATATAGAAACTTTTTCAGCTGTATTGTAAAAGACCTGTACTTTGTCTAGGTCTATCAAGAAACATGGAGAAATTTCTATGAATTAAGTCTTATTTCTGGAAGGATTATTTTTCATTAACCCATTCTCCTTTCTTCCTAATCAAAGTAAATGGATTATGTGCAATAATTATTTATAGGAAGAAAAGCAAGGATCAAAGGGCAATAACATGTCTACTATGAAAGGAACTGAGAAAAAATACCTATCTGAAAAGACAGGGTTTTAAAGCCACAGAAGGATGAAAAGTTTGGCACATTTAACACACATATACACGCATTAAGGTAAATGCACCCTGAAAATCTTCATAAATCTTGAATACCATTTTACTTAAAATTAAAAGTGCAGTCTACTTTTTCGACCCTTGGTTAAGTCAGTTCCTACTACTTTGAAAATGAAACTCAAATTCCATAAACAAGAAGAACAAAGAAAAAAATGCAACTGTTTAATTCACTACAACTTCGGAATGTATATATTTTTCCAATAATTTTTCATTTTAATAGAGTTAGCAAATAATAATAATAAAAAAATCTTTTTGGAAGCTTTCAGAAGCTTTGTAAAACTTTGTTCTTCATACTCTAATTCTTTCATGTTTTCCTGCCTGATGTCTCCTAATGCAGTTACACTGGAATCATTCTATTTTTGATCTTTAATCCTTTTATACATTTTTTCTTTGCTTACTCTTGCATGCCTTTGTAGTTTCTATAATTGGGTCTTTGCACCATTTTAACAAGGTTTAGCACTGTGCAGTTTGTCAAATTTAAGTAGAAGTGAGAATATTCTATCAGCAGTATAATAAACAAGTAAATTCATGCATCTCCAACCTACACTGAATATTTGCCATAAGAAAATATAAATCTCAGTTCCCTTCATTCTGCAAAGGCTGAAAAAGGCTTTTTATCCATTTTATAGGCCAGAAAAAAAGGCAACTGCACAGAAAGTACATTAGATCACTAATAGTTTATTAAAAATGGCTACACATGTGAAGTGAAACAAGACTTCATTAATTTGTTCTTGAAGTGCCTGTGTAAATTCAACTTAGGGAAGAGTGTCTGACAGCTTTGCAACTACTGACTGACATTCTTCAGCAAAGCTTCACTGAGTACAGAGCATGATTTAAATACATCCGGGTGATAATAAACACTGCAAGTGAAACAAGATGTATGCCTACACAAACTGAAATAAAGAGAATTGCTAAGTTTTAAGCATGTACCAAATCCATGTGAATTTTAAGAGCATTATAAACTGTCTTATTAATGAAATTTGAGTACAACCTTCAAGTATCAATTATTTTTCTTTATTATAAGCATATCATCTGTTTTTTTCCCCTTCTTGTTCCTACTGATATTTCCATCTCAGAAATTTTCATACTAAATAATTCATGTTCTAGATATCAGAATATTCCACAATATCAGAATATTCCGCTCACCCAGCAGACCGTGCTTTTACCAATCCGCCATGGCTCTCACAGAGTGGGGTCATTAAAGAAGGCTGATAGGGTCACTTGGCAGGTTTGGGGGTAAATACAACATATGGGTGCTGAAAAAATACAGGTTTCTGTCGGGAATTCTTATGGTTGAAGGCAATAATTAAAAAAGAAATGGACAGCTAGCCACATGGTTTGAATGTTGTGAGGTAAACCCAAGGTTTTTTATGTCAGTATATGCACATCAATACAGCAAGACTGCTGTCTTGCTGTCAGGAAGAGGACTGTTTTGCAGGAAAGGTGATTATATTTTTTTTCTAAGAATTAAAAATAATAATAATAATAAAAAAAACTGCATGAAGTTCAACAAGGCCAAGTGCCGGGTCCTACACCTGGGGCGCAATAACCCCAAGCAGAGCTACAGGCTGGGAGATGAGTGGTTGGAGAGCTGCCAGGCAGAGAAGGACCTGGGAGTGATGGTTGATAGTCGGCTGAATATGAGCCAGCAGTGTGCTCAGGTGGCCAAGAAGGCCAACAGCATCCTGGCCTGTATAAGAAACAGTGTGGCAAGCAGGCCTAGGGAGGTGATCGTTCCCCTGTACTCGGCTCTGGTGAGGCCGCACCTCGAGTACTGTGTACAGTTTTGGGCCCCTCGCTACAAAAAGGACATTGAGGTGCTTGAACAAGTCCAGAGAAGGGCGATGAAGCTGGTGAGAGGCCTGGAGAACAAGTCCTACGAGGAGCGGCTGAGGGAGCTGGGATTGTTCAGCCTGGAGAAAAGGAAGCTCAGGGGCGACCTTATCGCTCTCTACAGATACCTTAAAGGAGGCTGTAGCGAGGTGGGGGTTGGTCTTTCTCCCACGTGCCTGGTGACAGGACGAGGGGGAATGGGCTTAAGTTGTGCCAGAGGAGTTTTAGGTTGGATGTTAGGAAGAACTTCTTTACCGAAAGGGTTGTTAGGCATTGGAACGGGCTGCCCAGGGAAGTGGTGGAGTCACCATCCCTGGAAGTCTTTAAAAGACGTTTAGATGTAGAGCTTAGGGATATGGTTTAGTGGGGACTGTTAGTGTTAGGTCAGAGGTTGGACTCGATGATCTTGAGGTCTCTTCCAACCTAGAAATTCTGTAATTCTGTGATTCTGTGATTCTTTGTGCAACCTTCCCAAAGAAAACCACTGTTGGGGCGTTTTAATTTGATAATGCAACTACCTAAATAAATGTCCCTGAAAGGATGAAATCAGCTGTGAAAAGTTTCATGTAATGAAAATCCATGATCCTTGTTAGGTTACTGTAGAAAGAGATCTTTCCTCACATGACCCAGACAAAAATCTCTTATAATTAAACAAGCATGGATGCACATATACGAGAAAGTACAAAGCATATTATTAAGCAAAGTGAAAGGAGTTTCCATCTTTTTAAACTTATGATTTTTTTCCACATTATGAGGATCATTTCCTATTTACACAGACATTGATGCATAAAATATAAGAGGAGAGAATGATAAATCACAAGGAAAAAAGAAACCGAAGAAAAGTTATACTGAAAGTAATGATAGCTTTAATTGACTAACATCTTGTTTATCCTTACAAAACTTATACAGAAAATAATATCCATACTACAACCACCTCTGTTCCATAATATGAATGGAATATAAAAACCCTATAAATATTACTTTAAAAGATGTTCTATTTTGTGTCAAGGAGTGTGTCACAAAGGCACTCTTGCATCTTTAAACATTTATCATATTTTAACCCTTTAAAAGGACTCAGTACTGGTCCATAAGAGGGAAGGAAGTTCTCATTTTTCCCTGAGATTACATCTTAAATTCCACAAGACCTGGCAATGCTCATCTGGAGGCCTTCAAGAAGGGCTGGGAAATTCAGCTGGGCTTCTTGCACTCCCTAAGCCCTGGTTTTCTAGCTAGATTTATTTCTGCTGTGCACACCTCAACACATTAATATTCTTGTGATGAACAGATGGGGGGAAAGAAAGCAAGTCAGGCCAAAAAAATAAAATAAAAAAAAAAAATAAAAAATATAGCTGAAGAGTATGTTGTTTTTGTTTGTTTTGTACCATTCTCTATAAAGTCATACAAACAAAAACAGGAAACAAATCTCAGTTTGCTAAGGCACATTAATTTCACTTAACTTATCTGTGTTTCTTTATCTTTCTGCTTTCCAATGATCATTTATCTGCTTCTCCTTGATCACATAATATTCTCAGACCCTGCCTCAGTGTTTCAGATCCTATCATCAACATGAACAGTAAGAAACACAGAAAATGTGACCATATTTAATCAGTATAAGGATTCCAATTCAGCAAAGTATTTTAGCATGTGCTTTACTGTAATTTCAGTGTTATCTTGACCAGGAATGGTTCTAGAGACATGCCAAAATGCCTTCTTCTACTGAAAGCTGTCAAATGAAACATGGATTAACTGTAATTTGTACAATGTAACTTTATAGCAGTGTAGTTTTAAACTTCTTGAAAAGCATGCTTATTATTTTAAAATTTGAAGTGACAAAAGTGGACAACTCATATTTTCTAAAACAGTGATGATTAAAGGGAAAATTAAATCCAGATTAGAAAATGTATACACACGACCATCATGTGCTTACTGTTTGCTAATTTCATCAGTTATCATTACAGAATCACAGAATCATTTATGGCGGAAGAGACCTCCAAGATCACCTAGTCCAGCCTCTGACCTAACACTAACAAGTCCTCCACTAAACCATATCACTAAACTCTAAACCTAGATGTCTTTTGAAGTCCTCCAGGGACGATGACTCAACCACTTCCCTGGGCAGCCCATTCCAATACCTAACAACTCTTTCAGTAAAAAAGTTCTTCCTAATATCCACCCTAAACCTCCCCTGGTGCAAATTTAGCCCATCCCCCCTAGTGCTGTCACCAGGCACGTGGGAGAACAGACCAACCCCCACCTCACTACAGCCTCCTTTAAGGTACTTGTAGAGAGTGATAAGGTTGCCCCTGAGCCTCCTCTTCTCCAGGCTGAACAATCCCAGATCCCTCAGCCACTACTCATAAGATTTGTTCTCCAGACCCCTCACCAGCTTCGCTGCCCTTCTCTGGACTCGCTTGAGCACCTCAATGTCCTTCTTGTAGTGAGGGGCCCAAAACTGAACACAGTACTCGAGGTGTGGCCTCACCAGAGCTGAGTACAGGGGGACAATCATTTCCCTAGCCTTGCTGGTCACACTGTTTCTGACACAAGCCAGGATGCTGTTGGCCTTCTTGGCCACCTGAGCGCACTGCTGGCTCATGTTCAGCCGACTATCAACCAATACTACCAGGTTCTTTTCCGCCAGGCAGCTTTCCAGCTACTCTTCCCCCAGCCTGTAGCACTGCCTGGGGTTATTGTGCCCCAAGTGCAGGACCTGACACTTGGCCTTGTTGCACTTCATACAGTTGGCCTCAGCCCATCAGTCCAGCCTATTCAGATCCTCCTCCAGAGCCTTCCTACCCTCGAGCAGATTGACACAAGCACCCTAATTTGGTGTTGTCTGCAAACTTACTGAGGGTGCTCTCGATCCCCTCATGCAGCTCATCGATAAAGATATTAAAGAGAACTGGCCCTAGGACCGAGCCCTGGGGACACCACTAGTGACCGGCCTCCATCTGGATTTAACTCCATTCACCAAAACTCTTTGAGCCTGGCCCGTATCCAGCCAGTTTTTAACCCAATGAAGCATATGCCAGTCCAAGCCATGAGCAGCCAGTTTATTCAGGAGAATGCTGTGGGAAATGGTGTCAAAAGCCTTACTGAAGTCAAGGTAGACCACATGCACATTCTCTAAGTGCATCACTTTGTCACAGAAGATAGGTTCATCAAGCACGACCTGCCTTTCATAAACCCATGCTGACTGGGCCTGATCACATGGTTGCCTTCCAAGTGCCACATGATGACACTCAAGATAACGTGCTCCATGAGCTTTCTTGGCACCAAAGTCTGACTGACAGGTCTATAGTTTCCCAGGTCCACTCTCTGGTCCCTCTTGTGGTTGGGAGTCATGTTTGCTAGCCGCCAGTTGACTGGGACCTGCCCTGATAGCCAGGACAGCTGATAAATGATGGAAAGCTGCTTGGTCAGCTCTTCCGCCAATTCTCTCAGTACCCTCAGGTGGATCCCATCCGGCCCCATCAACTTGCATACACGTAAGTGCTGTATCACTTACGTGTATGGTCATCAACCATTTCCTCGTGGATTATGAGGGCTACATTCTGCTCCCCGTCCCCTTCCATCAGCTTAGGGGACTGGCTATAGAATCATAGAATATCCCGCGTTGGAAGAGACCCATAAGGATCATCCAGTCTAACTCCTGGCACCACAAAGATCTACCCAAAATTTTAGACCATGACTAAGCGCACAGTCCAAATGCTTCTTAAACTCCAACAGGCTTATTGCAGTGACTGCTTCCCTGGGGAGCCTGTTCCAGTGTGTGACAACCCTCTCGGTGAAGAACCTCTTCCTGATGTCTAGCCTAAACCTCCCCTGCCTCAGCCTGACATCATTCCCACGGGTCTTATCACTGGTGACTAAAGAGAACAGATCAGCACCTTCCCCTCCACTCCCTCTCATGAGGAAGCTGTGACCGTGATGAGGTTTCCCCTCAGCCTCCTCTTTTCCAGGCTGAACAGGCCAAGTGACCTTAGTCGCTCCTCATACGTCTTTCCCTCTAGTCCCTCCACCATCTTCATAGCCCTCAAGAGAGAACAGTACCCAGAGAACAACTGGTCTTGCTACTACAGACTGAGGCAAAGAAGGCATTAAGCACCTCAGCCTTTTCCTCATCTCTTGTCACTAAGTTTCCCCCCTGCATCCAGTAAAGAATCTCCTTAGCTCTCTTCATGTTTCTGTATTTATAGAAACAATTTTTGTTATCTTTAACAGCAGTAGCCAGACTGAGCTCCAGATGAGCTTAGGCCTTTCTAATTTTGTTCCTGCACAGCCTCACAACATCTTTATAGTCCTCCTGAGTGGCCTGCCCAATTTTCCAAAGGTCATAAACACTCTTTTTCTTCTTGAGCTCTAGCCACAGCTCTCTGTTCAGCCAGGCCGGTCTTCTTCCGCACCAGCTTGTCTTTGGGCAAATGGGGGTGGTCTTTTCCTGAGCCTTTAAGATTTCCTTCTTGAAGAGTGCCCAACACCCTCCCCCCCCCCCCCATCCCCCCAAAAATATATATTAAAAAATCTGTGATGGCACCAGCCTCTGAGCCATGTGTTTATCAGGTGGGCTTTCCGGGTCCCCTCCATACACCTTCCTGCCACTGAAGGGATAAAGGAAAACACCACCTGTACTCCCACTCCATCTACTAATCATCCGAGTCCCCTAGAGTCCCATTTGATAGCCTTCAGGCTTCTCTCAGCAATTTCATCACTTCCAGCCTGGACTATCAATAGAGGATAGTAATCAGAGGGGTGAACCAGGTTGGGAAGGTTTCTGGCAATGTCCCTCTCCCGAGCACCAAGGAGGCAGCAGACTTCCCTACAGGTAGGGTCAGGCCCACATATCGGGCCCTCTCTTCCCCTGAGAAGGGAGTCGCCTACAATGATTACCCTTCTTTCTTTCTCGGTGGAGGCAGTCTTGAGGCATGAAGTTGAATTCCTCGCCCTAGGCAACCTCCTGGGTGAACTTTAGCCCATATCCTCACCCACCAGTCTCTCAAGCTCCAAGGCCTCAAACCTGTTGTGTAAGGGCACCTGGGAAGGTTGAGGCTGGTAGGGAGTGGGGTTACCTGCAATGCTGACCTGTCTCCATTCCTCCTTAACTCCTGGGTCCCCTCCCTCTGCCCAACAGCAATAGGGCAGGGGGCCCACCACTATTTGTTATGTCTCACCCTGGTGCCTTTTCTTTAGGACTGACAGGGAGTTGCTCCACCAGTCTATCACCTGCTCACATTCCCTTATAGCCCTTAACCTCTCCACCTGCTCGCATCTCACACACATGGTGTCTCTGCCACCCTCTGATGGCAGCAACAGGCTCAGGCACTCCCTGAATCCAGAGACCTGAATGAACTGCAGCATTTTTGAGTAGGCAGACATTCAGTGTAGGTCGACACAGACTTTCTGGAAAGAGCTTTCTGTCTAGCGCAGACCATAGCTGGTTTAGCTACATGTAGACAGCCAGTAGATGAGCTATTCTGCCCTGTCCGAGCGCCCTTTGCCCGCGTAAACTTTCGCGCCATGCCGTGACTGAGGCTCTGACTGAGGCGCCATGCCCAGTTTGCCAGCTCTGTACGCCGCTCCCCGTAGGGGCTGCCTTGGACCGGGAGTCAGGGAACGGACGCTGCTCCTGGTTCCACCTATGCCTCGCTGGCAGCTCTAGCAACGGCTGCTGGGGCCTGGCCTCCCCGTTGGCTGCCTGCATGCAGGAAAAAAAACCCCTCACAGGCCGAGATCTCCCTGCTCTGCTGCAGAACACACCTGCCCCAGAGCCGATTGCCTCAGCAATTACCAATATCAGATTATCATTGCCATTACACACTGTGTTTAGTTTCCACTTTTTCCATGCTTGTTTTCTACCTAGTCTGTGGCTTCTCTGCTGTGATTGCCATAATGGTGTCAAGTGGAACAGGGTACTAAAAAAGTAGTTTGCTGTCTCATGTCATACTGATACATTACAAAACAAACAAACAAAAAACAACTCTATTCAATGCAGTTGTTAAATGTGCTATGTTAATTTAAACACCATTCAGCGAAGTGAGCTTTCTTCACAAATTTTCTGTAACATATTAAATCAGGGCATTATGATACTACTGAAAGTAAACAGACAGAAAGATGTAGTGTTCCTGTTCTTTGGACATTCAAATGAGGGTGCTTTGCCAAAGTCATGCCCAGAAACTAGTACTGCCACATGTACAGCAGCATCTCAAAATACAGCCTCTGTTGAGTTACTGATGAAGGGGATATACAAAAATGAGGAAATAGCAAGTCTTGTGCTACCATTTTTCTTCTTACTTCACAAAATTTGACAGTCAAAAACTGTAGATGATTTCATAGTGCTGATTATTTAAATAAAATACTTTACAAATGGCACCTTTTGCAAACACATAGGCAGCATGGTTGCTGTGTCTTTGAGCACTGTATCAGTAATAACCTCAATAAATGGGATGTTTAAAAAAATCAAACATTTATAGATCATTTAAGCCTACTGCATCTTGTTTACTGTTGTTGCTCTAGGAAACTTTTTGTTTGTTTGTTTGTTTGTTTTTAAAAAAAAGGTATTAAATATCAGAGGGATGGTCCTGAAATTAAATTTTCAACAACAAAATAAACTCATCCTACACAGTGCTCTGTGTCTCATGACTTGCTGTTAACACTCTCACCTCTTCTCCACTGCATCCAGCACAGCAAAGTTCTACTATCATCCCCTACTTGCACTTCAGAAATCTGAAGGAAAGTCATGCTCCATACATTACATTATATTTTCCTCAAAAAGGTAAGTTAGATACCCAAATACTACTGGGGATCTAAAAATCTTATCCATAATGTCTTGCAACTGTAGTAGGCTAAGGAAAATCCTAGAAGGAAAGACTGAAGGAATGAGTATTGCACTACCACAAGAAGAAAATGCATCTGTCGTCAAAAAGAGGAAGGACCACTATGAAAATATATAAATAATCCATTTTGTATGGATTTCTATCAATTTTCACTCCACATAGAAAAATAGCTGGTGTTTAAATTACAAAATGAAAGATTTCAAGCCAGGCATTAAGGAAAGAAAAAACTCTAGTGCAAGTGCAATATACCTGGAGAGGTTAGAGCCTTGGTCGTTCAAGATCTTAAAAACAGTCTCAAAAAAAAAATCTGTCAGAAATGAAACAAGCAAAGTTGATCTTGCCTTCTGGCAGAGAAGTAGATTACATGATCCCACAAAGTGCCTTCATTCCCTATTTTTCCTCATGTCTGTGATACACATCTCTTCTAGTAGGTCTACACTTCAAGAGCTTTCTTATTTTCTTATTTATTACTTTCGATCTTGCAGGGAGTAGGGGAAAAAAAAAAATAGAGCCTCAAAATATTCTAACTACAAGGGTAATTAAACATTCAAACAGTTCAGTAGGGCATCAGTGAAACTGATGGATTTCAAATTACTTGGATATTTAAAACAAGATTACAACAGACCTCTTGGAAGATATTTAAGTCAGTCTCAGAGAAATTATGTAGCATGTACATTCAAGAGGACAAGCTGAATTATCATAATGATTCTTCCTGGCTCAAATATCTTTGAATCTGTAAACCTGAAGTCCCACTTCTTAATAAGAAACCTTACTTATATAAATCTATACATCCAGTTTTTGATATTTTTTAAGAAAAAAATAGGTTTTGTTACTTTTGACTTTTTTTTTTTTTTTTTTTTGTCAAACAGCATGGAATTGATTTTTAACAATGTTCTGTCTTGAGACTGAGAAAGAACCATTATACATTCCATTTGACTTTTCTATTTCTGCAGTAGTACATATACGCAGTCTCCTGTCCTGTTAGAGACCAGAAGTTAGCTATTAAGAACTTTGTCTGTTTTTGTCTGTTTGATGTCCAAAAAGTTGTGGAAGGTAAATAAATAACTACTTCATCTTATTCTTGAATCACAAATGATATTTAACAAAGAATAAATAAACAATAAATGTTTCACCTAAATTTGTAATTTTTATACTTGCCTCCAGAGAACCACAGCTTAAAGAGAATTACCCAAATGCAGAGAATAAAGTACAAAATTTAGCATATTAACACTGCATTAGTATCATTATATAATACCTGCAAAGAGAGACAAATTCATTAGTTTTAATCATTAGGTTAGGGAACCAATAGTAAAATGAATTGCAATTTAGACAATACATTTGAAAATTACCTCATGAGCTAACAGGCATCATACTCAAGAAGCAATTTCACAAGTACTTTAAGTGCTTGCTAGTATAGTGTTCCCTAAAAATATATCTTGGATCTGTCTCTGAAAATGTCTGTCTGCCAACTTAAACTATTTTTATGCTGTGGAACTCATATCTTTTTTTTTTTTTCCTCTTTGCAAATGAACTGAAATGTCTCAGAATAACAATTAATAAAATGAAAACTAAAGTTTATGTTGTTCTAGAGACAGAGAAGTCTCCCAAGTTACAGAAGAAATAAAAACATTATTAAAGCAACTAGATGACAGAAAGAACAGGCAAACAGAACACAGAAAATGAGAAACATTGTACAAAAACAGTACATTACAACAAGTCTTATAGAGTGGTATCAAGAAAATGAGACACTGGGCAGTTTATTTGCTGTGATCAGAAAAAAAAGCCCTCAGAAATAAACAAGAACAAAGGTGTGAAATATGGACTTAAATAATTATGCAGTCTGGCTCTAGCCTGAAAGTATTGTTAAGTATTTCAGGTACTTGATCTTAATTTCTGAAACTTGGTGGAGGAACATGTTTGCAATTAATTTGACTACCATAAATTGAAAAATGTAAGTCAATGTCATCCACCTGTCTACAAGTACAATACTATATGGAGAAATATATCTAGAGGAAATTATGAAATCGTCCTCACCTCAGTCCCTGGGAAGATGACAGAGTAGCTAATCTTGGAAACCATTTCCAGGCACACGAAGGACAAGAAGGTCATCAGGAGTAATCAGCATGGATTCACCAAGGAGAAGTAACTCTTGACCAACCTAAGAAGCCTCTATGCAATGAAATAGGTAGCCTGGTGGATAAGAGGAGAGCAGTGGACATTGCCTACCTAGTGTCAAAAGCCTTTCTGAAGTCTGTCTCCCATAAGATCCTCATAGACAAGTTGCTAATAGAGAGGCTGGATGAGCAGACAGAAAGGTTGACTGAAACTACCTGAACAGCAGAGCCCAGAGGGTGATGGTCAGTGACACTAAGTGTCACTTACAGTGACACTTAGTCAGTGACAGTTACTGGCTGGAGGCCAGTAACTAGCGGTGTGCCTCAGGGGTCATTGCTGGGCTCAGTTCTCTTTAGCATCTTCATTAATGATCTTGATGACGGGGCAGAGTTTACCCTCAGCAAGTTTGCAGATACCAAATACTGGGAGGAATACAGACAGCTGTGCTGCCATTCAGAGGGACCTGGACAGGCTGGAGAAATGGCAGGAACCTCCTGAAGTTCACCAAGAGGAAGTGCAAAGTCCTGCACTTCAGGAGGAACAACCCCAGGCACCATTACTTGCTGGAGACAACTCAGATGAAAAGCAGCTTGGCAGAAAAGGACCTAGGGGTCCCAGTGAACTCCAGCTTGAACCTGAGCCATCAATATGTTCTTTCAGTAAAGAAGGCTAATGGTGTCTGGGGCTGCATCAGGCAAAGTATTGTCCAAAGAAGGGCCAAGAAGATGCTTAAGGGACTGTATCATCTCTTACATGAGGAAAAGCTGAGACAGCTAGGACTGTTAAGCCTAGAGAAGTTTCAGGGGGATGGCACAGGTTGTCCAGACAGCTTGTGGAGTCTTCCTCCTTGGAGACATGCAGAAGCCATCCAGTCATGGTCCTGGAACAACCTGCTCTGGATGGCCCTGGTTAAACAGTGGGGTTGGGCCAGATGACCCCTAGATGTCCTGTCCAATGTCAACCACTCTAACTCTATATTTGCAGACTTGTGTCACTACAGAAGTAAGAGTAGGATAGCAGACAGATTTTAGTACTCTCATGCATACTTCAGTTAAAAGACTTACTGACTGGTCAGGCACCTTACAGATTCTTTTTACAGACCTGGTAGAGAACTTTGTACATTATTAAAAGACAGGCATTACACAACAAAAAAGTGACGCCTGCCTTGCATTTTGTTGCTTGTGGTGGGTGTTTTTCCCCATAAAAAAAAAAAAAAAAGAAAGAGAAGACAGATATGAAATACCCACTGGTATTTTCAGGTCAACACACTTTCATGCTGTCTAAGATATTTTGACACAATAAAAATAGTAAAATACTGCACATTTTTGAGATACCAGAAAGGCATGCTTTTTGGGAACAGCCAATCATAATATTTTGTGATATGTATTGTAACTGAACACATAAGAGCATTTGGTTCTCAGCATCTTTTTCAAGAGTTGATGCTATCATATCATTGGAAATGATAAATCCCACTCTCTGCATAAATAGATGTAATATACAATTCAAAAAGTCTGCAGATCTGCAGAAGGGAGGGAAGTCTTCATAACCAGTATGCATCTGAAATCAAACAGTAACTCACATTTCAGGCCAAATATGAAGAAAAAAATAAAGGAAAAAAAAAAAAGGTAAAGTATAATCCTGTAGTCATCATGGAGAGTTGCCATTCTAAAGCTGATTACAGTGACAATTACACTGAATGTGGAACATTACAAGGCATAACATCACAAGCTTTTCAAGTCAGTTGGCAACATAATACCAAATGCCACTCAGAAATCAGATTTCAAGTGTAAGCATCCCTAAAATGCATATGAAATTTTCCCATGGACTGAAAATTTCTCTTAAAGATGTAGTTTATGGCACAGTGCATATGAGCATAGACTCAGCTGTCAGTCAGGTCTCCTTATGTTTTTCACACAGTGACTCTCAAAAATCTACTGCAGATGAAAGATCATATAAACTGCCTTCCTTCCAGATCTGTGCTTCCCTGTTGGGAACATATTCAGCAGATTTGGCATATAGTACAGGATGTATATACTGGGCTTAATTGTGCCTAACAATCATTTTGGCCAGTAGAAGGCATTTTCAGATGGGAAATGTGTATGAACATCTGTCATGTTTCCCTATGCCTGATTTTAACTGTTCCTTCATGGAGGAAGGCATAAACAAATCAAAGCATTCATTTCTGCATTATAAAGAACAAATACTCATTTCAGTCAATCCAGCACAGTATGTCAGTTAAAATGATACTCTGAGAATCTTGCAATGGTTTTATTTTGATTCCTGTATTAGCACTATTTGAAAGGCTAGAGTGTGTTTTAACACCATATGTCTACAAAGTATTTCACCGCAGGAGTCAGGGAAGACTGTTTGCCAGTACACACTGACCAATGATACAATGAAATTGATCTATCCATCTCTTTTCTTCCAGAATTAGTTCTGAAAAAAAAAAAAAATGAATCAACTATTATGGGCAAGCTTTAGAAAGAGTAAAAGCCTTATTCACAATAACTTTCTGTGTTTTACATTTAAATTCTGAATAAACAAAGATGGAGCTAGTCATTTTTCCAACAGCACACTTTAGAAAAAACAAACATAAGGGGAAACTGATTAAGTAGAGCAATTTGCTAAATACTGACTGTCATTTTAAGGAGAACTGGGACCAAGTAGCTTCTGCACTCCAGTCAGTCCTAAATCCATGGTAATCTTGTCTGTTACTGGATCCAACTAGTGATAACTGTTAGAACCTTCTCATTATCTCCAGGAAGTAAAATCATATGGATACTTACTTCCTAAATTGAAAGAGAAAAATCTGGTTTCCATGTTAAGAGCTGGACACAAGCAGACTAAGATATTTTCAAGATTTAAGTTTGCTTTATTCTCTTTTTATATGCTATAAGGCTAAAAATGCCGGTACAGATTTATATCTATAAACAAGATTTAAAAAATAATAATAATTAAAAGTGTAATTTATGCCTGTGTTCCCATAATGTGGGTTGCTCCTATTACCCTTAATCTCCCTTAGCGACAGGAGAGCTTGTGCTGTCTTTTTTCTGTGTTCACCTCAGAGCGGACTATTTCACAGCTGTTCACAACAAAACATTTGAGCTTGCTCATTTTCCTTGTCCTGTCCTGGGACAAGCTAGAAAATATTGCTGCACTTCTGCAAGTGATATTCATTGTCATGGAGATTGAACAGTGATACCATGGCCTGTAGCTCCAATACAGGACAGCTTTGAGGTACTGCAAATTTACAAGCCACTCAGTACTAACAATTTACTACAAATGTTTTTTTTAAAACAAAAACAAAAACAAAAACAAAAAACTTAAGATTCTGAGGAGCAGACATTTTCAAGTATGGTTCAAGTATGTAGTGCAAGGAAAGTTTGAGGTTTGTTAAACTATCATCGCGTATTTCTTAGAATATTTTCTGTCATGTATGCATACAATCATCACCCTCTTCCACCCTGTATTCTATAGGCTCTAAAGTGTTGCTTTTTGCTTGTTCTAATATTTGAATTTAAAATATTTTAATTCTAAGAGAACTGTGAAATAGTTATAGAGGTATACTCTGTATCTGAAATGTTGCCAAGATCAAATTTCTTCTAAAAAAATAAATTGATTGAAGTCATGTTTTTCAAAAGAACTACAAGTAAACATAGCAAATGTGAGCTTAATTAAGAAATAGGCTTTTCTCTATTTTTCAAGATATTAAAAATTGATGTTACTCTGTTTACACAGACAAGATGTAATAAACCAGAGAAAAAGGAAAAGAAATATACAAAAACTGGCCAAGCAATCCATTCACCTAAAAGTAAAGCAAAAAACTCTACACATAGGATACATATATGATGTTGTTAAGAGAATAGGGAACTATCCTGGGTCCCGCTTTAAGCACCCAGTTCAGCATCCAGCTGAGCTTTATTACCTTAATCAAGCATATGGAGAAAAGTTGTGTCTAGGGAGTGAGGAAAGACTTCTCAGGCTTACTAATTCACTAAGAGTCATCATTGCAGGTGGGGGGGAAGCACTGAGGTAATGATAATTTCACCAGATTTTGAATCATTCAATCTAAAGCATAGGTCAGACTACCATAGGTTAGATCAAATCACTACTTTATGAATCTTTTTAGCTATATACTAATTTTAAAAGTGTTGCTTTCACTTATGGTTATTTTCCCATTAAGTCTGAATAACTTTTCCTTGAAATGCACAAATTGTTTTATTTAGTTCATAAGCCTCAAACAAAATGTTACAAAGCCAGCTCTGTAAAAATAATTGCTCTATGTTTAGATATACAAGAAAATTTTGATACTTGACCATCACAACATTTTTAATTTTTTTAACTGCTGATTACAAAGCAGCTGAAATTCCAGATCGTAGGAAAAACAACATGCAATTTAGGGGTCTATAAGAAAAAAAATGCAGTATTTTTCCAAAAATATACTTTCTAAAAACACTTCTCGAAAATTTGCTTCCACATGCAGGTTATAAGAATCCAAATCTTTAAAATATTGCCTTATTTGGGGGGATGGATAAATACATAGAAACTATCCTAATATCTATCTATGAAAAACTATTCTATTCATACATGCTCAAATATCCTTTTATTTATTCTACTTAAATGCTGCAGAAGGTGCAGCCATGAAGTCCCAGATTTGCCAGTTCCTTGTCATATCAAAATGCCCAACTGAAAAGTATTATCCAAACACAAATTAGTAACCATACTTATATATCTTAACTAAAATTAATTGATACTAACATTAAATACAAAGGTAGGTCAGGAAAAACATGCATCTGTTGGGTGCCAAATGAAATCTTTTGCTCTTTTTCTGAGCTCAGATAGAAGCCTTGCCTATGAGACGCCTCTGACAGAGGTGACAGTATAGGAGTTAATGTGTTGTTGCCTGACTCATTCAAGTTATGTTCATTTCTGTAATAAAGGCTAATGAAACAAAATTAGGCAGATAGGAGGAGAAAACAACTACTTGTTTCTTAGTTGAACTAAAATTATCTAGATAAGCTATCTTCCCCTCTAAAAAAAAAAAAAAAAAAAAAAAAAAAAAAAAAAAAAAAGCCTTTTTGGTCAACAGGAAAGGCATTCTGCATCTTTTTTGTGCCCTCCCCTTCTGCAGGTATTTTAAGATATCTGCGCTTACTGGTTAGAAACAAAGGCAGGTTAAAACAAAAAATTTCTTGCAACAGTAATGACAAAAGACTTTCAAAGCTGCCTGTAGCCTCTTGAACAAATGACATTTCACAGAGAATGTATATTGGCTACATTACTTGACCCATGTATTAAAAGGATATATATATATATATATATCCTTTTAATTTTAAAAATCCTTGCATTTCCAGAGGTTTAAATATTGATATCAAAGATGTTGTAAGCAAAGTTATTCAGACCATGATATTGCTATCACCACCACATTACTCCGATTATATTTCCTATTAAAAACACTCTTGATACAGAAGGGAGAAAAGCTTTGCAACTCATACAGACGGAGAAGAAATTTTAGATATACTCTCTTGAAAACAGAACATTAAAAACCAGTCAGATGAAAAGTGACTGCAGTAGTAAAACATGTCCTCCACTGACTAAAGCATTGGGAATTGCAGTACCACTAATAGGACACTGTTATCACCTGCAAAGACCAACACAATCAGACTAGAACAGATCTGCATCTAAGGTAAATCATCTACTTACTGCATTTCAAATGGGCAATACAAACAGTGTAAATAGAAATTATATATTGCATTTCACTAGATTGTACTTCAAAAACAACCAAAACAAGTAGATACTACTTCAGGCATTATGGGAAGAGCTAAAGCATTATCTGCAAACCATTATTCAAGTGAAAACTACCGAACTACAAAAGCATTTTCAGCATAAGCTTACACAACAAGACATATCCACAATGTTATGGAAAACTGGAGGACCACAAAGTAGGTGTGATTTTGCAGGTAGCCTAACACACTGCTGTGTACAAGTATGCTGAATTTATTCATTGCTAACATTTCCCTATGCAGCAAAAAGACAAAAATTTTACAGACTGATAAAGATGGAGCTGTGAAGAAGCCTGCACCACTACTTTTCACAGTATATTCTAGGCAATTCTCTCACTTAGTCCTAAAATAAAATGGAACTATCTACAGATTACCACTTCTCCAGTTGTCAGTTAAGCACACCAGTTAACCAGTTATGCAAAACCAGACAGAATCAAAATACCTTAAAAATAATTTAGGTTTAAGTATGATGAAATACAGTAATACAGAAATAAAGAAATACAGTAATACCCAGTTTATTAAAATAGTTATTTGTTACTTATTTTAAAAACTTATTTATTTAATAACTTATTTGTTATTTTCCTCCACCTCTCTTTACCACCACAGAAATGAATAAGCAAATAAACAAAGAAAAGAGAGTTTTAGCTCAACTGTCTAAAGTCTTTGACAATGAATGTATACTTAAGCCCTCAGAACTCTTACAGTTTTTCTTGTCACTCATGCTAAAATAAAAGTATGTTTTAAAAAAATACTGATCATATTCAGAAAAAGACTTTTTTTAATCTTTAAATCTAAGTAGCCTGTTTTGTATGAAATAGAAGTTTCTCTATTTAACATTTCCAAATACTTTACTGGAAAGTCTAATTTCATCTTTACTACATTTTATAATAATAATGTATATGAAAAACTCTGCTAAATGGAAATTTAATAATTTAGCATTCAACATTAAAATTTCACATATTACAGTTGTGCTTTTAAAATATCTTACCATTGTCCTAACATATCCAGAGCAATTGCAAATATTTTACATACCTATAACACATAAAGCAATAAAGATGAAGTTAATATGTAGAGATTTAACCTATTATTCTACAAAACACATTATGTTTCTATGGATTTCAAAATAGTTACTCTGATGCAGCACTTCGTAATTTTGGTGATAAACAGAAGTACATTTCACATGCTTATTCTGACAATGTGTAAGATAGGACAGCAACACTCACCCAAAATTACTGCTGTCAGGGCAATTGTCATGCACCCTGGCAATGAAGATGGATCTTTTTCACTCATGTGACATCCTACTTACTTCACTGTTTATCTGGACATAAGGGTTCCCCTTTGGGAATCAAAGGGCATATCTGGGATAGTAACCAAGGGCAGGATACAAAAGCTTTTACTGGATTGCCACATAATGTGCTCGCTCTCTCTTTTTTTTTTTTTTTTTTTTTTTTTTGTATCACCTGCCAAAGAGAGCTTGATAGCTTTAATACGAAACAGGCCTTGCTGCCCACAGCATATATAGTCACTGGATTTTTCCTCCTAAATTTTCACCCAGGAGGAAGAACAGATGGGAGAAATATATTTATTTTTTTTCCTCAATAAGAATGTGTTAATAAATCCTAGCTAGTATAATAACTCATCATTCTACTAAACTTTGTATTTATTTATTGAAAAAAAAAAAACACGGGTTTTCAAGTACTATATTTAACTTAATTGGTTACATATGACATATCTGTAATTTAAAACAAATCCATTCTCTCTCCAAAAACATACACATTCCATTCTACAACTGCTCACTCAAATGTACAACTTCCACAAGACAAATACAAATCCACTAATATGTAATTGGAAAAATTACACATGGTTGTTATATATAGTGTTTCCAGAGAGGTATCCATCATATCTGCCATTTCTTAGTGGTTGTAAGTTCTACACACTGCAGTACTCTGGAACCAGAGGCTGTGTGACAAAAGCAAGCTGAGGATGTAGGATAGAGTTCAGCAATGAATTAAGCAGAGGCTGGCAAAGGCTGTACACGCAGCGTAAGGTAAAATAATATACAGAACTTGAAGTTGAAGAACCTCTAAATACCTCCATGAAGATACCTCCATGCATACTCTCTGTTCCACCATGGAACACAAAAGGTCAAAACACAACAAAAAAGTAGTTCTCCAAATCTCTATGCAATTCTCTACACAGTTTTCATATGCAAGCAACCTTGGTGTAAATGCAAATCAGAAATCATGAGGAATCCCTAATCGGAAATAACTTATTTCTGTAAAAACCCAGGCAAAGAAGTAAATTGCAATCTTATAAGCCTCTAAAATGTTAAAACAGTCTCATATTTAAAAATACATCATCATCGTGGCTCTCAACATGTAACCCAGTAAAAACATTTACATAATTAGTGTATCAAGACATTTAAAAAAAAAAAAAATCCATCACAAGTCTGAACATTATGCAATTATTGCTGAAAAGAGGCTGGTAAAGATATGTCTATTAAGTGCCCTTTGCACTATGTATTTTGGATATTTATTTTTAGATTTTATACACTCAGGTTTACTTTAAGAGACAAACAATAAGCATTCTAGTATCATAACGTGATTGCAGATACCGTAAGTGTTGATAAAAACTTGTGGTTAAGCCATTCAGTATTCTACTGTGCCCCCTAAGACAATATATTTGTTTTGTTTTCAAATATGCAATTTTCATGCATAAGATTAGGGAGAGGTAGAGAGGAGGGGAAACTGGAGAAGAATCTGCATGAAGAACATTTTCCAGCCAAACCTGTAAATGCACCAATTTGTAGAACAGCTCTTACTGCTTCACTATATTAGACCTATGGAAACAGAGAAACATAGGCCTGGATATATCTTTCTAAAGAGAGAAAGGAAAGAAAAAAGATTTGAAATAAGGCATCCTGAATTTTCAGAGGGCCCTTTTTTCTAATCTCTCTGCTTGGATAATGCGTCCAGAGTGGCATTTTGTAATGACAGCAACTTTCCAACAAATCAATAGTTATTTAATTCCCAACAAGCTCTCGAGTCCATTAAACCTGATTACATTCACCCATTTCAGTTGGGTGCAGTTATTTTTCCTACACCAGCACTTAATCTATAACAGGAACTTATGAGAACTTTCAAAAGCAATTTCAACATCAATCAGCATGGAGTGAAAGGCACTATTTGCTTGTAATTATTTATTGGACAGGATGGCACAGGGTCTGATTGAGCTCTAGTGTCTGACCTTCACCCCCAAATTCTAATGGATATGAAGGCTTGCTTGATGTGTTCAAGTGTGCTACCGTGTCTCAATGCACAAAACATAGCATTGGCTTGCATGGGCCAGCAGGCACATTTTTTCAATACCTGATAATGGCCACTGTGCTATGCTGTATTTTTATTTTAAAAATGTATGATATTAAGCCTTAAGTGAAGAAACACAATTCACAATCTGTATTGCTGAATGGACCCATACAGAAGAAAAAAAAAAAAAAAGTTCTGTGTTGCTATTCCACCTCTATGTCTGTTGTCTACAACTGTTGTGGTGAAGGTACATAATGAAAATTTTAAACAAATTCCTCTCCTCCACAGTTAATTTGACTGATCACTAGCATGACACTGAAATGCAGTACTACATATTATTCTTTCTTGAGCCTGTTTATGCATAACATCTAACTACTGACATTTATAAGGTGCATAGTGTTCATTTGGGGAATGCTTGAAAATGTTGCTTGAATTCTTTCTTAGTCTTTTTTAATTCTGTAAACAATGGCATAGCTTTTGCTTAAGTAGTTATCTAAATGATCTATACAAAATTTTAAGTCAAACATCAGAACATTTCTACTTTTTGAAAAAAATATATAGTAAAAACAGACAAATAAACAACAGCAACTAAATTACCAGTTAACTTCTAAAACATAAAACTCTCTCTCAAAAGGAGAATCTTGCACTTTAAGGACTCAAAAGAATTAATATGATGTGCATAAATATTCTGTGAAGGTGATGTATTTTTCCATACACAAAAGAAAAAAAAAAAAAAACAAAAACACACTTCATTAATGGATAACATATGCATTAATGCATATTTAACACTACTCATACTTGCTGTGCTAAAACACTTAACCTAAACACATCATGGTAAGTTACTTTGTCTTATGGTCTGCCGTGGGAATGCTGAGTCCCTCAGAAACCTAGAATGGATAGCAAATCCTCTGCCCTGTGGTCAACCTCGTGAAGCAAAGGCATGAATGTTAAATAGCAGACAAATCAATACAAGCAAATATAGCTCAACTACACCATTTATTCAGCCATGAGAGATGTCAATACACAGATTAGGGTGATCCATCTTTTTGATTTCCTACTGTCTTCTCACTGACTACATGAGAGCTTTTGCCTGTATTAAAAGTGTTTGCTTTCTCAACCATAAAAATTCCAATTATTACTCTAAGTGCACTAGAGTTAAGTTGCTTGTTGGAAGCGGCCTTGCATTACCTGAACAAGTCCAGCGAAGTATGGCGCTGCCGGCAGAATCATTGGCACTCCATATGGATGTAGCAAAACTCCTTGAGACGACAACATGGTTTAAGCGATAGTATTACTCCCACTAAAGCTAAACACATCAATTGAAAGTTAGGGGAAAATCTATATACCAACTTCTTCCAAACTCAGAGCTAGAACCAAATAACTTCTGTCAGGGGCAAAGCCCACATCAGCTGTAAAAAAAAGAAAAAAATTGACGTCAGCAACTCTTAATGTTAAAATTTTCTTCAGAGACAACAGATAGAGACAACAGCTGCAAAGCTAACTCTACCAAGAAAAGGAAGGTGCTATTTTGGGACCATCTGAAATAACATGACTAACCAACTACTCTATACTGTTCAAATTTTAAGTAATAAACACATGCAGATCAAACTCTCCGTCCTGGTCTTCAGATAGGATTAGATTTAATATTCCTATCTTAACTGGCACATACCTGACAACAGTTGCTATTATAACCCATTAAAATATCAGCTTTATTATGATTGTTTAAATAACTGTTTCCCTGTATTTATAGCTGTTAAACAATATTCATATGAGAGTTGAAACTTAAGCCTGCTAAATTCAACATATATTGTTTTGAATCATTACATTTTTCTTCCTTATTTTGAATATTTGAGCTACCTAATGCTAGCTAACAACTTCTTAGTGTAAATTATATTTTAATAGCTTTTCTAACCTTTCACATCTCTGTTGTTGCATTTATCATAGCTTTTTGAAAAAGAACAAATCTGACCTTTAGAGTATCTCATATCTGTTCTCCAATTAAACTTACATTCAATGTAAGAGACAGAGTGAAATTTACCCTGTTTTATCCTCCAGACAAAACAGATCTACTTTTTAATATACTATTTGCTAGTCATTCTTTTCTACAGCTAATCATTTTTACTTTAGACAAAGTAAACTCAGTCATTAACACTTGTTTTAGATCTTCTATGCAGATATGGTTAATGTCAAGAATTACATTTGAGCAAGATTTTTTTTTAATTCATTTAAGAATTAGATGTTTAAAACTTCGTGTTACAAGTTAAATATATATCATTCTCTCCTACAGTCTTTGAATAACCAGGGTGCTTCACATCACTGATTTCAGCTACTTGATTTTGTTGTACAATTACTTTTCCAGATAACTAATTACAGACAAGATTTTATGTGATACTCAATTATTTAGTGTCACATTTTGACCATCGTGAAAGGCTTTCAGTAATTGATTCTCATGTATCAAGGCAGACGGGTTGCATGATTTAGAAATCTACCTCAGCAGGTGCATGTTGACCCTTGCTACTAACAGCCTCAGACCATTTCTAAATTAAGATGTTAAATAGTGACCCTGTATGATGTTTTTTTTGAGAAGCTGCCAATGAGGACAGAAATTATCATGTGATGTTTACCTATCTCCATTTTCTGTTCATAGAATGACTTCACTTTTCTTTTAGGGATAATACTATTCACACGGATCACCTAACTATGCTCAGCTATTAATATATATTTTTTAATATATATCTTTTCTTATTAAGAAACGGAACTATATAGCTTAATTAAGCACACAGTAAACAGACATGCTTTTGCCAAAATATTTCCATAATTTTCAACACAGTATCAGTTATTAGCTTTCATAGAGAAACACAAACAAAACGGGAAAGTATATTGCCATTACATTTTGAAGTATTTCACTTCTATAAAATGTTTTCATTTTAACTACTAGTTATTTGTTTAGTTTAACAGAGTAAGCTACATGGGAAAAGAAAGAGGATTTCTTTCACTTTGCAATGGAGATTATAACATGCATTCTGGAAGCTTCACTCAGATGACTCCAATGGGAGAACTGACACAATAATGGGCTGTTAAATTGCACTGTAAAACACCTAGTCATTTTTTGTTTCAATATATATGTATTTGATATGCTGTTAGAAAACCTTGAGAGCAAGATGATTTGTACTGGAAAGAACAGGCTCGATGGAATCTTCTATGTGATCTGTTTTGGGACAGTTTGGGCCTGACATTTTCATTAATTATTTTGGCACAAGGTTCATGCTGATGAAATTTCCCAATGACAAAGTTGGAAGGTACTGTGATTACCAAGGATGGTAATAATATTATATAGGAAGAATTACTTAACCTTACAGACTTGTTAACAGAAATGGGATGAGATTCATTACAAAATGTAAGGTTATGCTTCTGCCAAAAACCAACTACAGATCTAAACTTCTCAGGAAAAAGAAAAGAAGGACCTCATTGTTGAAGGACTTTTATCTACTAGCATGATGCAGATATGAAAAGATGAGTTACAGTATTTCTTAAGTGTTTCTCACAGGTATTTCCAATTACATTTAGTTCTCTTAATTCACATTAAAATATATATATATATATTACAGCAGCTGTAGAGGAAGTCCTTTATGTGTAGTTCAGGTGAATGGAATAACTATGTTGTAACAGAAAGCTAAGAAAGCTATGAATTGGGGAGGAAACAGTAAGATGAAGAGACTTCTGAAGTTAAGGGTGTTCCTGGCACACTGAATAAACAAGGCAAATCAAGTTATGAAAAATATTTTTTCTCTCTATTTATTCAAGAAATTTTCAAAATGCATTTTGGTGTTGAGTAAGTGAGGTTATAAAACAGCCTTCCAAATCAATAATAGCAAAAAAGAATAGCTTATAAAAGGAACCAAGTGATATGATGCTAATAGTACTGGTAGCCTGATCTTAACTTACAGGAAGACCCTTCCAGTCCTTTGCAAGCAGTATAAACATTCAAGAATAATGAAAATATCAAGTTTATATCATTTATTGTAGCATTTGTATTCACTACATTTTAGATTGGAATATATAAAAATAGATATTGAAAATAAACTATAATTACCTGTTTTAATGAAAGGATGCTTTGCTTGCCTCACTATAACAACATGCTTCTAAATGTATAGCCGTATGGCACTCCAAATCCAAGCTCTGACTTTCTGGTTGGGCTCTTTGATGATGTCCCATGTGTGCACCAGCTACCTAAGTTCGCACAAACCTCTGCGAATCAAAACCACAGAAGTACATACAGCTTTACTTGCATCTCTGCCCTGTTCCATATTCTGAACTTACGCCAATACAAATATATCAACTTCAGCAGTTTATACCAACATATTTGATTTGTTTTCATAGTACATTCTCCCTCCCAGCAATACAAAATGGAAATTAGTCTTAAGTTTTACAGTTCACTGTTAGCATTAATGGTCACTCCTGTTTTGCAAGAATACATTGACTAGGTAAAATTTGACCATAAGGAGTGCTGAGGACACAGAGACCAAACCAGAAGAGTATTAAATATGCTAGTAATTGTTTCACTTCAGCAGGACCTCTAGCATGTTTAAGGTTAAGCACAAACTTAAAAGTTTTTGCTAAGACAAAGCCAGAATGATCAGCACTATGCATATCAATCACCAGTCTGAAGCCACTGGTGGTGACAGTACTTATTTCCTGCCTGCTCCAGTATTCTTACTCCCCTTGAAAAACTGCAGGTGGGAATATCTATTTTAAACAGCTACGCAGCTTTCATTTTCATGACATTCTAGAAAAGTATAATGCTGTTAGAAAAAAATGACATTAAGCCATTTTTATTATGAGGGCATTGAGCATTTTCATTGAGGGCATGATTCCTTCAACTGTTTCCAAACCCACTTTCTTTATTAAAAATTCCAAGGATTTTCTGCAACTGAAAATTGGTTTTAAACACAAAAGACGGGAAAAAAAAAATACATGAACACTAGTTTTATATATAATATATACACAGAAACATACAATCTTTTGTTTCATTTCTGTATAATTTTGTTAAAAGACAGGTATTATTTATAAAAATGAATACTCAAGGTTCTGAAGTGTACTACATAGTTTTAAAAATCAGTAGTAATATAAGAATTTTGTCATGTTGAGCTGAACACTCCCAGCTGATACTCCCACCTGAATCACAGCTAAGAAGTTCATAAAACACACAGCTTTTTAAAACTTAAAGATTATTTTTGCCCCAATAATACAATGCATTATTTGAATTAATTAAGAGAAAATGATTATCTTATAGATAAACTGACTGAACAATCAATTCAAAATCTGACAGTAGTCCTGCTTTGACCTTGCCTCCTAGAACGAGGCTGTTCCTAAAAAGTGAGCAGTATAGGTCAAGCATGCTAAAGTAACAGTGAAAGGTCAGCAAATACAAAGGTGAGGAATAAAACAAAAACGTCCTATGCTTCAGCACCCTCCCTTCCCCCCAGACCTCCCAAGCCTGCAAGTCTAATACCCTAACATCTGTAATCTTGTGTTCTAGTACAGAGCTCTATCTACTAATATGAGTGCTCCAATAATGACTTTTTAGCAAGTCAGTAGTGAAATCACTTGAGAAGACAAGGAAATGAAAAACACTGTATTGTAAGAATACACACAAAGAAACAGAGGCATAATCCCAGGGTGCTTAAAGAGCTGGCTGACGTCATTGTGGGACCTCTCTCAATTATTTTTCAATGATCTTGGGAATCTGGAGAGGTCCCAGTAGACTGGAAACTGGCAAATGTTGTGCCAATTTTCAGCAAGGGCAAGAAAGAAGACCCTAGCAATTACAGGCCTGTCAGTCTCACATCAGTGCCTGGTAAAATTATGGAGAAGATGATCCTTGAAGTTATTGATGTGCACCTGGGGGACAATGCAGTCATTGGTCCCAGCCAACACAGGTTCATGAGGGGTCCTGCCTATCAAATTTGATTTCCTTTTATGATAAGATCACCCATCTAGTTGATCAAGGGAAACCAGCTGATGTGATATTTTTGGACTTCAGCAAAGCTTTTGACACAATTTCTCATAGGATCCTACTGGACAAAATGTCCAGGACAGAACTAAACAAAAACATCATATGATGGGTGAGCAATTGGCTGACGGGCAGGGCTCAAAGGGTTGTGGTAAATGGGGCCACATCAGGCTGGCGGATGGTCACTAGTGGGGTCCCTCAAGGCTCCATTTTAGGGCCAGTCCTCTTCAGTGTTTTTATAAATGATTTGGATATAGGACTAGAAGGTGTTTTGAACAAATTTGCTGATGACACCAAAGTTGGAGGAGTTTTGGACTCAGATGAATGTGAAAAGGCCTCAGAGAGAGATCTGGACAGATTGGAAAGCTGGGCGATCACCAACCACATGAAGTTTAACAAAAGCAAGTGCTGGGTCCTGCACCTGGGCCGGGGCGACCCTGGCTATACGTACAGACTGGGCGATGAGATGCTGGAGAGCAGCCCCGCAGACAGGGATCTGGGGGTTGTGGTTGACAGCAAGTTGAATATGAGCCAGCAGTGTGCCCTGACAGCCAGGAGGTCTGGCGTGCATCAAGCATGGCATCGCTAGTTGGTCGAGGAAAGTGATTGTCCTGCTCTACTCTATGCTGGTGCGGCCTCACCTTGAGGACTGTGTGCAGTTCTAGCCACCACAGTACAAAAAGGACATCAAACTGTTGGAGAGTGTCCCTTCCAACTCAGGATATTCTATGATTCTAACTATGTCTAAAAACTATACTACACATTCAAGGCAGAACACACACAAAAAAAATAAAATTATGCAAGAAGGAGCAAAGATTTTATCCCATCTGCATATTATAACTAAATGATCTATTAGAATGTATCTCTAAGGAGGGCAACAAAGGTGGTGAGGAGCCTAAAGGGCAAGACGCATGAGGAGCAGCTGAGGTCCCTTGCTTTGCTCAGCCCAGAGCAGAGCAGGCTGAGGGGAGGCCTCGTGGCAGCCTGCAGCCACTGCTCCCTGGGGACAGCGACAGGAAGAAAAGAATGCCACGGAGCTGGGACAGGGGAGGGTCAGGATTAGTGTTAGGGAAAGGTTCTTCACCGAGAGGGTGGTCGGGCACTGGGACAGGCTCCTTACAGAAGAGGTCACAGCACCAGGCCTGTCAGATTTCAAGCGTTCAGACAACACTCTCAGACATACGCTCTGTTTCTTGGGTGGTCCCGTGTGGAGCCAGGAGCTGGGCTCGATAATTCTCATGGGGCCCTTCCAACTCAAGATATTCCGTGATTCTATGATGAATTAAACAATGACATGAAACCAAGATATTCTCCCAGAGCAAAAGCAGATGCCTATTCTCACTGTGGTTCAAGAACCAGCAACATTTATGGATCCACACTGCCTGGAAACACCAGGTCCCTGCAATGCAGTCATCAGACAATCAATGATGTATGCTCTAATCTGATCCTGACAGAAGTGATCTATTTAGACCGTATTTCTGCCAAATAATTAATTCTTCTTAAGGCCTATATCTAACTCAAAATGCTACAAAGAAAGTTTCTTCCAAATGCTTTATAATACCAACAAATGTCATTTTTTTCTACTTCTTTCCAACATTAGGCTGTTTCTCAGCTCCAATATCATAAATTATTTAAGTATCACTTTGGCAACCTCTACATAACATATGCTATTTCTTATTTGATACCTTTAAACTCTTCTTTAAGCCTCCTGCTTTCTGGCCACCTTTCCTGTACTCCAAATGCTCTCCATTTTCTCTTTAAATTTTCTCATAGTTTTCCAATAGAGGAAAACCCAGAACTGGGAGGAGAAAATAGTTTCCAAGTTTCTTGGGTAGTTTTCCATTATTTATAGCAACTTTAGGTTATTGAACCAAAAAAACAAAAACAAAAACAAACAAACAAACAAAAAGTTTAGCACCATACATGCTCTGAAAGAGAAGGTGAGCTGCACTAAATATCACTGCTTGAGATCTTGAGATAAGCTGGCCCAGACATTAAATATTGCTGGATGTGCTGGATGGGAGAAGTTGTCCTACACATTTTTAACTTTTTTTTTTTTTTTCTTCCTATCTTCTTCTCCTCAGCCAGGACTGCTGCGACTTTTATGATGATACTTGTTTTCCGAATGCTTTACTTCAACCTTTATTCTAAAACCATATATGGCCAATAGCTCTCTGAGGGCACCAGATGCACTGTCCAAACTTGAACCCTGTCATCAGCTGCTGCCATTATTCCACTCTTTTAATCCAAGCTTCAGGTACATGTAAAAGCTCATTTGTGCCAGTTCTCCAGCCAACTCCAGTTATACTTAACAGTTGAACTGAAATACAACACGGATATTTTAGTGACTTTTAAGTATAAAACATCACATATACTAATTTAAGATTTCTACTATCCTTGAAATACAAATATGGCTGATGCAGTCTTCCAAGTTTATCGAGCATCTCAGTTTACGCTAGCATATAGAGAAATTGTTCAAACTGAGAGAGATCCTTTTTGAGTATGTGGAACATACTCAAATTGGTATTTGGTATTAACACACTCTTCTTCCAAACATAGAGTTTCTATCTGAAAGAATAAGCTCGTTCATCTGCAGCTAGTTTTTAATTTGGTCCCAAGAGGTCACATGATTTTTTCCAATCTGAAAGCCAGCAATTCTTCAGCTGTACTCAAGTTTAACCTTCTGGCTTCCTTTTTTTTTTTTTTTTTTTTTTTTTTTTTTAAAAAACAATTCAATGTCATGCTTGGGGTAGGGGGAAGTCTGTTTTTTTAACGATGACAAGGCACTTCAGACAGACTCATAAGCAAAAACCTAGGAAGCATATTTGGGAATGAATTTTTAGCCCTACATAAATCATATCTTTCACACTACAGGGCAACTAGTCTTACATTTGAAGTACAACACATCAGCAAATATCAACTTCTGAGTACATGGTCAGTCCTTATTCGTTGGTTTGATTAGCTCCAAACATTGTCATGTCATGTCAGAGCTGTGCACTGATTGACTCACTGTTCTAGTATCTCACTGACTAAAGAATAGCACCTTTACTCTGTAATTTGTTTGGAATGCTCCCACAAAGATCACTTCTGCTTTCCTGTCCTGCACTGCCCCACAACGTCCCTTTACTACCTCAGCAACCATAAGGCACTTGTCATCACCTTTGAGGGCTCACTTCAGCTTACTCGTACCCTGCCTACTGCTGTGAACTATCAAAAGATCTATTTCTTTTTCATATAACCTAGACTGTTATTCTCCTCCATCTCCTAACTGTACTCAAAATACCATCAATGCTTTCTCCTATAATTTTCTGAAATCAGGTAAGAACTTCCTGTAAATGTTTACAAATGTTCTCTTTCAGCTCGCAAAACCTTCTCTTGCCAGAATGCCACACAACAGTATTGACACCTGACCGATAGATAAACTGACTACTGAGTAGTCTGATGACAAATATCCCTGCTTCTCCACAAGTCATCTATACAAAGTATCTATCTATTGTATCCTAAACTGTAAATCTGTTTTGAAGAGAACTGTCAGGTAAAAGGGGATCATCACCTATGACAATAATATAAAAGAACAAACACGCACAAAGGTGTAAATACATGTAGCATCACTTTTTAAGAAGTGTGATTAGGTAGGGATTTTTGTCATAAATGCTTTTTTTTCTTCTACATTCTTAGAAACCATCAGTTCCTTCTTTGACTAGATTGCTACTAGACAGACATATTTGTCTCTCGATAGTAAACAGAGTGATTTACCATTCAGTGAGTCATAAAAATTCATTTCCAATACATGGCAATATATTGGAGGTAATACACGTATGGCAAAGAGAGGAAGGAGTTAAGGAATGAGTTAAGGAATGCCTCCATGGCTGGACTTCACTTTAGCCCCTGCAGAAACCTGATGACCTGTCATTATCCATATATATCATGGCACAGAACTGGAGAATGATCTGTGAGCTATTAGTCTCTGAGAGAGAAAAAAAAAAAAGCTATAGGTACCTTTTGAGTTATCTGTGTTTTCCTATGAATTAGGAAAATTCTGAATCAGAGCCAGGTTTGTCTATTTGTGTCAGCATTATCATCAAAATTAAAGCAGGATAAATCCAGGAACTTCAGTTTTTTAACATGCTGGGCATTGAACTAGGAAGAAGGATAATATTAGACTATGCGTGAAATGATGTAGAATGTTAACCACATTGTAAAGCTACAAGAAATGTTCCAGCACAGTGGCAATGCAAGCCATACAAAGTGCAGCTCCTTCAATAAAGAATTCTGTGGTCCTGCACAGTTCTATCTGTTCCAGTTCCCCTGCTTGTCTCATCTTCTCCTGCATCACTCAGAAAAGTTGGCTGCAGTAGTGGAAGAAAAAATATAGTTTAAACTACCAAGAATTGATTTTGAAATGCATACATTACTACTTGTTCAAAAGACAGAAGACATGTTGCAAAAGTCTTTAATATACCTATGTTTTTATGCGCATTGCACTGTTTTCATTTCCTTCTGGAGTTCTGTAACAGCTGTTACTACATAGTTCCTATCATTGGATACTGTACCAAGTCAGTTGCATTTTCATTGTTCAAGAATAACCTTTCCCGTGTTCACTTCAGATATTGTTCACCTCTGTGCTCTTGTATTTATCTACCGTTTCTTAAAAAGATGTATAATAGTTCAGTTGGAAGACACCTTCAGAGTCCAACTGCCTGACCTCTTCAGGGCTAATCAAAAGTGAAAGCATATTACAGCCATTATCCAAATGCCTCTTGAACATTGACAGGCTTGGGGCATCAATGATCTCTAGGAAGCTTGTTCCAGTGTTTGACCACCCTCACAGCATTTTTTACTTTTATTTTTTAAATAATCCCCAGTCGGAACCTCCCCAGGTGCAGCTTTGATGTGTTCCCCTGTGTTCTATCACTGGTTCCCAGGGAGCAGAGACCAGCACCTCCCTCTGCACTTCCCCACCTCAGAAGCTAAAGAGCAGTGAAGTTACCTCAGCCTTCTAGAAGTTGAGAATCCTCTTAACTAGATGAAGTTAAGCAGTTTTGGGTAGATTACATTTCATACAGAATTCCCCTTGGGTGTGCATTCATTTACAAATACAGAGCAGCAATAAGAAAATATATTTTTCCTTGCATATGAGGAATGGACTTTTAATCAATAACCACTTTCAATGAATACTACTGATATACCAAAGCAATGCTATATGTTGATAGATCATCCATTTCACACAAGATGTTTCCCAATCTTTGAGCATACGAGTCTTAGTATCTGTTCATGGCTATCTTCTTGCTGACACTAACAAGCATAAGACAGGATCTCAGAAATATAACAGTGTATTCTAGAACAATGCACACAAGACACCTACTTGTCACTGTCATCTATCACGCTTTGGTTGTGTGGAGATGGCAGATAGCCAAGTGTTTTTATTGCCAAATCTGGTCAACTGAATTTCTCTTTGTTGCTGAAGTCAGGTTGCTCTTCACTACTGCACCACAGGAAGCTATGACTTCTTGGCCCCAATTATCACATTCATTATTCATCAAAATACACTTTTAATTTGCTTCCCTTGGGAACAGCAGAGTATCACTATAAGGATCTTTCAATACAACTTCACCCCCTTAATACACACAGGGTTTGCTGACAAGTAACAGCTACTCATTCCCTTGAGTAAGGTTCATATTAATAGGACTGGATGGTGAATCATGAGATGGTATCAAACCATGCCTCCTGCCTGTACAAATACATCATTTAAATACCCTCCTATGCCAAGTGCAATGATTTGATTGCAGAAACCAGCATAGGACAGATCTCCTAAGCGAGCAGCATACCTTGGAGAAATAACCTATTCAAACTCACAAATGTTAAAGCCCCTATGCATCTTCAAATGGATCAGAAGGAATTGCAGTTCAGAACTGGCAAGTTTCATATTCTCCAGAAATAAAATATCAGAACTTGATGGCATTAGCTGTAATGCAAGCTATAATTCATCTCAATTCAAGACATCAGAAATAGTTTTTAAGTACTGAGGTTTAGCCAACAATCTAGGAACATCTGAAGCAGGCAGGATTTGGCTGAAAGAATTAAAAGGCACAGCTGATAAGAAGTTTGTTTCTAAATCTAAATATTACAAAGTTAGAGCAGCCAGAAAAATAAGCTTTCTTATGTATGAAGACAATTCAGTCTCATAGGTATCCCCTAATACAACTGTTGGGACAGACACTGAACCCCATATTCAGCAATTCAGCCACCACTCCTAAACCAAGTCTGACATCTTACAGGTAGCAGCTGCACGTAGGCTATGCAGCTAAAAGGCTGCATACCATAGGAACACCTGACTGTTCCTGAGGTATGTCAGATCTCTTCTGCCCTTAGAGGGTCTGTGGCTGAGGCCAGGTCAATGTGAGTGCAATTGCCCTGGTACCCTCTACAAGCACAAAAGAAAACTACTTTGTGAAAAAAAATAAGTGTTTCCTGGATCATGCTTCCACAAATCTTCTGGATAATACATTAAATAAATTCCACCTTATCACATCACATGTTTTCTACCCTCCCCCAAGATCCATTAGGTAATTTCCTGCTTATTCATTATACATTCCAGTCCTCAATAACTGTTCTGCCAAACAGGTGATTTTCTACAGCAACCAACAGTGGCTATTGAATTCATATGAACACTCTATTTCTGATGTTCTCTCTTACAGCAATGTCCTCAGTGGGACATTGCTAATCCTGTAGGGATTGTGGGGATCAGAGTAACAGAGAATAATAGAATAAGGATTGGAGAACAGAAAACCATAACACTATTGTGTCAATGCCAAATGGTAACAGCCCTTCCTGTCATCCACTTAACTTTTTATGTTAAATTCCTTTAACTTTTTATGTCAATTCCTTTTTATGTTAAAAAGGAATAAAGAATAGATGGTCTTTATAATCTCACCTTAACTTAGGTTTTAATCAAGCACTGTAAGTGCCCTTGGTGTGTACTAGAAAAATATTGGTGTAAATTTGTGCAAAGAAGAAGGAAAACAAAAGAGGATTATTTCTATTTTTAGCTGATATTAAGGCTATTCAATGCATATTAGTAAGATCTTATTGCTGGAAGAAAGAAGACAGAGCAGCCTAAGTTTAATAACTGAGATATGACCAGTTCTCCTGCAGTTCAAAGGAGGATCAAACAATAATAAAAAAAAATAATGCTTAAACTCTTTGACTGTGAGCAACTTATGTTTCCTCATTTTTTTTTATTTTTTATTTTTTTTCCAAAAACTGGTCTGTCCCTAAATGGAGTAAATGAAATGCATACTGTTTACAAAAAAATGGCAAAACACCAGAAGGTGTGTTACTGAATCCTGGTAAGAAATGAAAATAAGAAATGTAATATTCCACTACAAATTTTGAGTTGTGTTGCCCAAACAGGAATGATACTGAAAGTTCATATTGCATTGCTCCCACACATGGCATTGGCACATCTTGATTGAAAATGCTATTATTGGAACATATCCGGTACTGTAATGAAAGAAGAGTGCTACATAGCTGCTTCTTAAGAACTATCTGATTTTGGAATAGCTAATGAGTCAGTTGGGACTAGTGAATTCTTACAAAAACTCTTTTCAAAGTTGCTTCTTTTTTTTTTTTTAATAATTCCCTTGATTTTTTTCATAATTATAGGTTACCTACAGAGTCTGCTTCCATAAATGCTTTGTGTAATTTAGCACTACTGTATACACAGTAGAAGTTAATCTTTGCTATATGCTATTGATCTATTTGGCTATTTGAGATACTAGTAAAAACTAAACTTTCTAAATTCTTATCCTCTACTGTTCAGCTTTGATTAACTTTTAAAGTCATACAAACAAAATTCTGAACAGTGCTGTTCTCCATGGGACTATTTCCTGGTGAAGCTATGCAAACAACATCAGCCACTACCACAGATCAGATGTTACCTCCTGAAACTCATCTTCCTGTGTAAATCTGAAAACACCACTTTCCCTTCGAGTTTCCATCAAGCAGTTTCAAAGTCCATTTTCTACTGGGAGAGGACGCCAAAAAAATGTATAGCTTTAGTGCAAATAAACACTTAAAACTATTCACAAGCAAAATATTCAAGAATATGGTAAATATAATGTCCATAACCAGTACAATACATTTATTTCACAGTCAAGCCAGTGATCACTTCCTGAGTGGTAGTCAGACAGTCCTGATCTACCCCCAACAGGTCCAACCCTGTTTTTCTCTCCCATTACAATTTCTCTGCTTTGCACACTGGAACAAGCCCCTTGGTGCTCCATTCCTTTGCAGTTTCTTTGGTTATTAACAAACACATATGCTTATTTTTAAAAAGCAGTTCCTAAGAGACATGCCCTACAGAACCATTTAGCAATAAACATTATAGAAAAGTTTTTGGTGTTTTTTGTTTGTTTGTTTTGTTTGTTTTTGTTTTCCTCTCCTCCAATGGGTTTCTGGAAATATCTTGAAAAAAATCACTATAAGCAATATTACTCTGGCATTTCTCTCTTAATAAATAAATAAATAATAGAAGTTCCTGCTTGAGTTTCCATTTTCCAACATTTATGGAATAAGCAAGAGTCAAAATTGCATTTGTAATGCTGCAAACCTACTGATGAGCATTTAAGATATGAAAGATTAAAATCCCTGTCTCATATTTACATCTTTCACAACTGATGCACCTGGGTAGGTGAGAGGGAGATTAAGTATCTTACAAGCCCTTGCTGAAAAAGTGAGATTTTTGTCCCATGCTAAAACAACACATTTTGCAAAGCAACACTTAAATAAGCACCTGCAACATTAGGCCCCCAAGACTTAATGATGCATAGTTTTCTGAGGAACTGTGTGTATAATACATCTTTCTTTCAATTCAATTCTTTATTTATTAAGGGGTAGTTTAGTTTATGTTAAAATGATACTGAACAGCTTTACTTCAAAGGCATACCTTTGTACTAAACCAACTACATTACATTAACAGTATTTCAAAGGCCTTAAATGTACATATATAAGAAAAAGATGTAGATAGCTGTAGCTCTCTAATTGTATACAGGGACAGTTGAATACTGTGAAAATACTACAGCCTTGTTTTCTTCCTTGAACACTTTTAACAAGTGATTTCTTCAATGATGAAACTTACAGAAGGCCAGACTTTTAGGATGTGTTCATCATTAGTGTCTGGATATATTTTTTCTTTATTTTCTTTTTGAGGCAAAAACAATCAGATGCTGTGTGCAGTGATTTACCTTATCAAAGGGTATAGCTGACAGCACTACATAAACTTAAAACAGTTGACAGGTACGTTAAAAGAAAATAAAAATAAAAATAGTGAAATTGATAATGAAACACTCTTCCAACAAGAAATACATTTGTAAAGAGAAGTTCTACAGTGCTGTCCTCCTGCTAGCACAGAGCAACTTCTCTTGGCAGGGGAGGGCTAAGTGTTGCTTTGCCCTGAGTAAGACCTGTGAGTGTACAGGCAGTTTGAGCGCTGTCTTCCCCAGCTGATATTTTGGGAGTAAAGTCAACTTTGACATGAAAGTAACTCAAGTTAATTCATACTTTATCTGTAATCAGTAAGAGTTCATTAATAGCTGCTTCAGTAATAAATAAAAATGAAAACACATTTCTAATTTTTATTTTGCCATTTAAAATTTCATAGCATTATTTAAATATAAAATACATAAAAACATATGGAATGCAAGGTGAAATCAACTTATCTCATATATATTATAAATTAGAAATTCTTTATTAGCTAAAAATTGCCTGAGACCATCACATTTTTAATAGAATAGCATTTATTCAACCAAAACAAATGATTGCTGTGCAAATACTAGACAACTAATTACATAATGTACCTTTACAAAATTACATAATATGGGTGCAGCTTGCTTCTCTGTTTTCTGTTTGAAAAATAGATTGTTTAATAACCCACCAAAGCTATCTGTAAACCAAGGAAACAATAGAGCAGATGTTGACTGTTGTCTTGTGCCTCACAGACATAATTAAACACAATGAAACACTCATGCACACAAATAATAGAGGACAAACAAATACAAGAACAGTACTCTATAAACATAAATCTCATTTACTGGGCACCTGTCTTATATTAATCCATGATATTTAAACCAGCGGAAAATAAGGTATTTATCTATCTTCAGACTATACAAACTACAAACAATTTCTCTCAGTAGTAGCTCTAACTTCTGTAAAACTGATTCGCACAATGTTGACTTCCATAAAGCTGGGAAAGAACCCTATTTTCTATTGTAACAAAGCCAAGACAGGGCAGTCACATTTTCTGTAAGCAAAAGCTACATGAATCAATGACTCTGAATGATCCAAATAGACTGAAAACATTGCGCCTGCTGTGTAATACAAAATCTTAAGATTCCCCTGGAAAGCCAGTTTCCTTTGAACTGCAGAACACATTCCCTGAAATTATTCCCCCCCCCTACCTTTTTGTAAAGCAATAATGGAAAGTAAAGACTAGATTGCATAAGTATCCAAATAAGCTTTTATTTTCTAGGACAGTGTCCCATGACATTGCTTAACACTATTTCATATTAGAATTTGAGTGTTTTTTTTTTTTTTTTTGTTTTTTTTTTTTTTTTTAAAGTATCCCTCTTTATCTACATTTCTATCAAATGTAAATATGTAAATACATATATTCTCTAGTAATATCAACATTGATCCAGTATTTGAAAACAAGCATTACGTGAATAAATACAAAATTAAGTACCCATTTCCACAGTTCCTATTAGAAAACAATGTTTCCAGATAAGTTTAAAAATTAACTCACATTTACTGCAAAACAAGGAAGCATATTTTGGCTAATAAAAAATCCTGATTTTAAAGTAAAACAAATGCTTTAGGGAGTTCTATTACACTGTTATAGTAAACAAATCAATTTTGTATCCGTTATCTAAAATGCACATTTTGCCTTTACATTTTAGTTATGTTCTAAGAAGACAAAATATGTCATCTGCATCTCTTTATGTTAATAAAACCATAATAAAAACTATCCTCTTTTTCCATAGACAACACTATAAAGCATAAATACCAAATGGAAAACAAATGGAAGCATAATGCCACTGTGAAGCAAACCAATCAACCCTAAAACAGCTGAGATAGATCTCATCCAGTAGTTCATTCATTCTTTATAGAAAATAAATGAAAATATTCCTAGGTGAATCAGATTAAAAAAAAAAAAAAAAAAAAAAGACTGAAAGACTGTAGAGCCCTAAATTCTTTTGATTTATGAAGGCAGCATCTACTGCATTGAGCAAAACAACTCAGCATGCCGGGACCCTTTTCCCTGAAATTCCTTTATTACACAACCTGGCTGTGCTAGTGAACAAGACCAGTGGTGTGGTGTATATAAATCATTAATAGTGTGCTGTGCAATGGCTGAATTTCCTGTGTGTGTTGGAAAGCCTTCCCGCACAATAGGGATTTGGGGGATGGAATTGGCTGCTATGAACTGTACTTCATCATTCTCTGCGTTTGACACTTCCCAATAGCTTTCTACTTTTCCTTTTCCTTTTCTCCCTCAAGCCCAGCAACTGCAATAGAAATTTATTGGATTTCATGCCTGCAAAGAAAGGAAGAGAAAAAGAAAGAAACAGGCAAGCCCATTTGGAAGGAGAATTATTTTCCCATCATTTAAAAGCAGGCTATGTTCAAATAAAGTCTACTACTTATGAACACAATTTGATTATTTTTTTTAAATGTTTAATTTACTGCTTTAAACTGAAAAGAAATTGAAAGAACTACTGAAAGTGTGGTTAGTCTTAGAAAAAAATAAAAAATAAAAAATAAAAAAACTATCACTGAAAAGGCTCACTCTTTAAATGAAGTCATTCTCCACTGGAACATTATGTATTTAAGAGGAGGAAGAAAGAAGGGCAAATGTCTATGCACAGGGAACTCCTGAAGTTGGCCTCATCAGCACTTTTACACTGGGTGTACCAAAAATCTTTCCACAAAGCAAGATGTAAGTTCATGTGCATGTGGGAAGCGTGATGTTCAAAGTGGAGCTGGAAGAGATGGCAGCAACAGGAAAGGAAGGGAAAAACAAAAACAAAGAAAAAACTCTTGGAAGTGCAATGGCTGAATTTCCTGTATTTTTGCAGATACTTAAACTGAACTTGGAGGGAACATTGAAACTACTTATGTTGCCTCTGAAGTACGCAAAGTACAACAACAAAAAAGTTGAATGTCTTTTCACGTTTGACTGAAATGAAATACCAAGTTTTCTTTATATACCATTCTACACTAAAATATTCCTTTTTGGGTCACTCTTAGAAAAATTACAAAGTTACAAAGAGACCAGTGCTGAAAAAGCAGTCTCAAACCATATGCTACCCATCAGGAAAAATGACACATTATAAAGGTAACTAAGGATACAATCAATCTTCCAGCTAGGCCAGAGCAACATTCACTATATAGCGAGCATCAGCACCACAGAGAAGCAAGTTTATTGCCATCTAAATGGCAAATGTTTAAGATATTTAGAGTGCAGTTTTGTAGAGCTGAATGTGCTACAATCAGAACAGGGAAACATTCCAGTGTGCCATTTTGCACTTGTGCTGATATCCAGCAGACAAGAGATTACAAGAATAAGCCTGCAATGCATGCAGAAGTCCCTCTGCATTACACAATAATGACATTCTGAACGGAAATAAAGGAAGCCCCTGCAGTGCTATTCTGTCAGATTTTAAAAGTAAATAACTTAGTCTCTGACAAGAGAGACATTTTTTTCCTCCTCTTGCCATAGAGCATTAATTGAGCTATGCAGCCATGTAACATCCCAGAAAGGGGACTAATACATGACAAGGAAAAAAGCTTAAGAAAAGAAGGGAAATGCATGGAATATATGAGCTGATTGACTTCCTTTCACCCCTAAATTTTCTCACTAGCTCTGCTTTGACAAGGTTGTAATATCAGGGAAAAGTTTGAACGGTTTTGTGATTGCCTTCCTTTGTAATGGGAGATGATCTTCATTGTTTCAAAAGAGTACTTTAAGTTCACACTGTCTTATGAAAGATGGTGGCATTATGAAAACAAACATTTTTTAAAGCTATTATCACTCATTGTTTTAAGCTGAAGAAAGTTCCATGCCCATAATCAATGCCTGTAATTAATTATTAGATTTATGGAATGCTTACTTGCCACTGCAGAGAAAATGAAAATACCTATAAAACAAGAGGCTATGAGGAGCAAAAGCAAAAAAAGCAGCCTTCAAAATTCTGTAATAATAATAATAAACAGAAGTGTAATTCAATAGGAAATTGAGGAGAGGTGTATCACAACTATAACTTTATACATACCTCACACAAACATGAGATACAGTTAAATATATGTAGTTGTAAAACAAAGCATATTCAAGATATTACAAGATAGGAAGACCAACCATTTTTAATATAAAGGGTCAAAACTTAAATTTAAAAATGGTCTGAATTGAAAGCACTGGTATTGTTATTCACAAGCATCTGAACATCTTAAGTATTTCTATTCTAAAATAGCATAGACTTCCCTTCATATCAGGGGGAGGCGGGGGGGGAGTGGAAAGGGGGAGAATCACTGAACAAAAAATAATTCACTGAATGCTTTAGTTCTTCGTACAGTATCTAATTTTGATTCTGCGTGTGTTCAACACAACGAAAAAGAGCAGGATCAAAACACATTGAGATCTCTCCACAGCTGGAGCCTGCTACTGTGCAAAAGACCAAAGGCCCAACTACAACTGGTCAGGATACTATAGACATTAGATATGGTATTTTCTCTAATTAAATTCACCAGGCTGCAGTACTGACAGAGTAGGAAGGAAAGCAAAATGTGAGAGAAGTCAATGGCACTGCACTAGGTAACTCAGAGGTAAATGAGTAATGCTAGCAAAGAAATGACAGGAGTTCCTCAGGAGAGCTCTTGTACTACACATCACCCTTTAAAGCTGATAAATCAATTGCATGTACACCTTTAAAAGGCAGAAAAGCTTCAAGGATTCTTGGAGGGTGTTGACTTCTTTCCACTAACATTATTATAACCATATAAAGCTAGGTGATAAATTCTAGTGTCACAATTATTTTTATCACTTCATTTCATTTATGCTACCTATTCAAGACTTACAAAATGTTTTAAACAGAATGTTAACATGCTGGTAGCATTTATTTACCAGATTCAGAAACACACGCATTGAAAAACAAAAGCTTCATAGTCCAGTGTTTCATGGCTACTGGTCAAAAAGGTACCAAACTGAATGAAATACCTACTAGTTGCGATGAGGAAAAGCTCATTTAGATAACAAAAGCATGCTTTCCTTGATATAAAATGCCACTGCTTACTCATTTCTCCCAGAAAACCACCACATACCAATTTAGCAAATACCATTGAATAGTGACAACTTACAAATAGCTGACACAACAAAACATCCCGTCATCACTGCCCAGTCTGTTCAGAGAGCCCCGTCATTAAAGAAATGACTGCAAGCTCAAGCTGTTCACCTGCTTCTGCCACATGGAAGCTCCTTCGCAACTGCTCTTTCTCTTCTATTCCAAAGCAGCAAGTCCTTAGCTGATTTTTTTTTGTGCATGTCCTCTAATATTTAAAGAGCTGGATACTTAACTAAAGCACTTCCTCTTGTTGAAGTGAGGAAAGTGACCTTGCTCAACAATGAAGTAGTCAAATGCCCAAACTAGCCCTTATTCACAATGAGAACACAGCACTTGCTCTCTAAGCCACTTCTCAATAGTCTCTGGAAAACAATGAAACAGCTCTTGTGAGACAGAAGACATGTAAAGCTTTTAATTTCTCTTGAATAAGGGGTACAGTCCCACACACAAGTTTGGAAGTTTATCGCTGAATGCTGAATGATTTATTTACCCTAATTAAGACAAACAGCACATCAAGATGTGATTCCTTACTCCTGCACTAACCGTGCTTCTAGATGCAACATTTGCTCCCCCCCTTTAAGGTTCGTTTCATACATACACTAAAATTCCCTAAGAATGCCACACTGCCCCCTTAGGCGAACATGAAATTGCTTCTGCCCCCACGTGAAATTGCTTCTAACATGATAATACCTTTTTTTAAATTTTAACACAGTACTATAATTCATCTGACCAAATACAGTTTTTTACCCTACACATATGAATAAACAAGCTCTATGTTTCTCTTGGGGCAGCGAAGCTGGTTAAATAAATCAGAAAACCCTGAAAAGATTGCCTACCCTCAGTCCATCAGCTACTGGACAATTATTCAAGGCCCAGCTGTAAGAAAAACAGATGGTGAGTGAGCATTAGTAATGTGAACTTCTTTTCACTCATGCAGTCATAAGCAGAGGTTGTATGTTCTCATATGAAAATTGCTATGGAATAGCAGACTGAGGAACAAAATTGTGCAAAGACTTCAATTTGTAAGCTAACAGATGCCTTAAATTTTCATGAGTTCAAGTCAAATTTACCAATTTTACAGGAGAGACACAGTGAGTGAGTAATATAAATGGACTAGGTAAAGAATGGCCATGTTTTCATGATATGTTTAAACAGTGACATCATAAAACAACCGTTATTGCATTCAGCTAACATTCCCGATCCTTTGAAAACTCACTAACATATAAAATGCAAAAGATGCATGCACAGAACTGTAACTGTGATGGTGGCATTCAGCAATTGATGTGTTTGTTCTCTATAAAAATGGTAAAATGTATCCAGAAATTGTTCACCCATTTTAGTTCTTCATACAATTTTAGCACAAAGATAATCTGTTCTAATCCTTTTTCCATTATTGACACTATCGACTGCATCAATTGAAAATGCTATCAAACAAATCAACATTGAATTTAGCCATGAAGAAACAATGTGAAAAAAGTCCTTCAGATTCCTATATATCATCAGATCCAAAAGCATGACATAAGTAACTGAGTGGGGAATTCAGCTGTTCTCCATAGTCATAATGCTTAAGGCCCAAATAAAATTACACTAATTTACCATGTAAGCACTAACAGAGTAGCTGGGGTAGAGATGGTGAGTTTATTGTGTTTTGTTTTCATGGTGAATTTTTTTCATCACTGATACAAGAGCTGTACTGTGAACTACTTTCTTGTTAAAGACAGAAAAGGTTGGTATTGGAGTTTCAGTTCAATTGTTTTCGATCTGTGAATGTCCACTATGAGCAATTGCTCCATTTAAAAAGAATTACCCTTTGTACAAACTACTTCACTATTTAAAATAAACCACATATATCATCATTAAAGAGAAAAAAAAATACCAATTTTAAAATAATGACAGCGTTACTGTACACTGACACGGAATATTATGTTTCAAAAACACAGTTGACTTGGTGTTTTCTCTGTGAAGTAATGAACTAAATAACCCTATTTCCTGGTAAGCATATCATAGGGAAAGACAAGTTAACAGAACTAAGCTTTCATTAATAAACTCTAAATCTCAATTTACAGGCGGTTGAAATTTGCTGCAAAAATTACTTTGCACTAGCATTTGATATAAGCTTAAGTTCAATGCAAGGATTTCTTGCATTGGTGTGTCTAATTAAGGAGGACAAGAGAAAATAGATGAATTTAGCTGTTTCTAACACTGTATAATGTTATAAAATTATAGGGTACACACCAGAAATCAGAGTTCCTTTTCGGTGTCCTTAAGTATTGACACTAGGTAAAATTTTAAGCCAAATGCACCTACACTTTTCCTAACTGTCCTTATCTTTAAAGTGACACAATAAAAGTGTCCAAATCAAACTCTTTCATCCTCTTTCTGTTCATTGCTGCCACTGATACTGTCATTTGCATTTAATGTTTGAAAACTTTCTGGATTTCTGAAGTTGGTTTTTCTCTAAGATGCTTCTAGGTTATTTCAGGCAACTTCAGACATCTAAATTAACTCAGAAACTTCCTTCATGTCCTGTTGGCTTTTTCAAATGAATATTTTATTAGTAGTTAATCTATAATGTGAACTAGGCCTCTGTACTTTTGTTCATTTTCAACTTTACTTTCAACAGTTCAGCTTTAAATGTTTTGAGTAAGTGAAGCCATATGCACAAAGTGTTCTTAAAAAAAAAAAAAAAAAATCCAGTTCCTCATGTGACTCTTAAAACATTTTATATGTGTAATCTGGGAGATATCAGAGCAAATACTTAGTTTCTAATACTGGACAAAGTAATACTGGAACACTGTAGAAAAGAATTTCATTTATACTGATCAAACTGGCTAAGTGATGTTAGTTTAACAAAAACAATTTCCAGTTTTAAATAACTACCCTACACAAACTTTCTTTTTTCCCTCCCAAATGATTAATACTACTACCCAGAAAACAACCATCCTCATGGCTACATATTTATTGACAAGACTGCTGTGCCCATCTTGAGAAGAACGTAATACCCCTTAGAGTCTTCCATGAAAGGCATATATCCAATTACAAAACTTATATGTACCAAGATACTAGTTTATTTTGCAGATATACATGAAAATTAAAAAGACTTTTTCCATAGATGATGAACAAACAAATGTTAACAACAGAGAGCTCCATTAAAATAAAGATGTCTGAATTCATTTTAACTGAGATGCAAGTATCTGAAGCGTAATTTTTAGAGAAAAAATATTCTACTGATTAGCTTCACATAATGTCTATATACTGTTGGTGATAGGGTCTACAGGCTGAGGGGAATCACTGAATACAAAGTTGCCAAACAAAGCTTTTAGGTTCCTGGTAGTTAAGATCGACAGACAACTTCATACAGCGAGAAAGACCCTTTACTGAAATAGTTATGTTAGCACGTAGGTAAATTTGTTAGAAAAGGTCAGATATGGAAAAAAATATATAGTAAAAAATAAAAAATAGACCGTCATGGTAAAAGTTTATATTAAAAACAAACAAACAAGCAACAAATACTTTTTATCCTTTCCTATTTAAAACCAGAACTGTTACAAGTTAGATTTAGATCAAGTAACAGTTTCTGAGGAAATATGTTACTAAATGCATAAAATAACATAACATAATTGATCACTTCTGTCTTAAAATGATAATCATCTGACTCTAGGAATCCAGAATAAGTAAATGCCAAACAGAGATCAAAAGATGCAACAGGCACAGAATTTTGAACCTACCACAATTATCATCAGGAATTCAGATGAGTTTTTAACATGTATAATTGTGATTAAGACAGGCTGAATATTTCTAAACCGACAATAGGATTAACCAGACTAGAAATCTAACGGTAAAAAATAAATAAATAAATAAATAAAATACTTCCAGTGTAGCAGTTAATCCACTCAAAGAGTTAAAAATCATCCTGTAAATATAGCACTTTGTAAAGTGCATTAGCAATCACTTCTCATCTTTCTCTCAAATTCAATAGATGGAATTGAATTCACTGTTTTAAAGTAATCATTATGGTTGCACAGTTTCTTAAAACTTAAAGCAGTGCCCTACTATAGATATTTGCATAATAATACTGCAATAGCTCACCCAGGAAGATTATTACAGCACCTAACCTCATCTTTATGTTACTTTTTATCAGCTCATTTTGTGGCCACATTGACCTCTCTCACCTTGGTTCACATTTTCCCTTTCAAAAGCTGGATCTACAGCATTCAAATTGTTGTTTGGCAAACTCAGAGGAACAATTCCACCAAAATACAGGAGTACATTTTGTATACAACCAGTGAGCATACAAGCCACACTGGATCATTAAAGTTAATCTACAAATGCCATTTTGAAAACATACCCAGAATACAGAACTACTAAGAACAGATATTTCAATTATGGTGTATGCTTTATTCAAATATTAAATACATTATATTTAACTGCTGTAAATTTTAATTGCAAACATATCCCGCCCACATACATGTATAATCTAGGGCTTATACAAGAATCTTTCATTATACACTCCATGCTCTAAGTCAGAAATGGTTTATACTACACTACTAAAGAGAAAGCTACAGAAGGGTTTATATCCTCCAAATACTTGAGTTCTGTTCTTTCATCAGTAACACAAAGCAAATATTGTGGAAAAAAATAAAAAATAAAAGCTTTAAATCTACTTATTTAATTTTTAGGAACAAGATATAGCAAAGAAACACTGTAAAGAAATCTTTCAGGTATTTTTAAATACAGAAATAAAGTTAGAGACTATTTCATGGAAGTCAATATGCATATAAACTATTGCAATGGAAGTTGGATGAACTCTCAGGCAAATGCTCCTATTTATTAAAATGAGCAAAATAATTTCTTTTCCCGAAGTTCCAGCAGAAAGTAACAGAATAAACAAGGATTAATCATTGTTGCTTGAGAACATATTTCCACCTCGACTATGCACCCCTACTAAATGACTATAATAGTAGGCTCCATTAAAAATAGAGAACTTACATACAATGATGATTTTAAATAATAACATTATTATAACATTAAATAACTGGGTAAGAGAGTTATTACTAACTGGTAAGTAATTTGGGGAGGGGGAGGGGTGGAAATACTTCAAAAATAGAAGCAAATATATATATAAATGGATGCTCTAGAATGGATTTTAATCTTTTAGAAATTTGTATCATTTTGATTATTTCAAAATATTTTTAAACCCATTCCAATATACTTCAGTGACAGAAGTATTTTAATTCTGCACAGGTATAGCTTTATTTTTTATGACTAAAATCAGCTTGATTTTAATCAGCAGCATGTTTCAACACAGACTTAAAATTTCTGGCTTCAAAGAAGGCTTAAACAAAATTGCCATTGGGCACATTTACATTACAAGTATAATTTATGCTTGCAAGTGAAAAAAGAGCAGTCCTTTATGGCTGAAACTCTGCTACTGTATCCATGAGAAATGCAGTCAAAGTACTCTGTCAATTATCTATAAACAGCATTAATAAAGACATTGCAAAAAAAAAAAAATAATAAATTAAAGACATGCAAAGGCTTGAATCTCTATTAAAACATATTTTCTACTCACTCTCACCATTCCTAGGTGCAAGCACAACATCCACTCCACACAGTGGGAGACATTTATACAGTCAATTCACACACAAAAATATCCTCATGATTACAAATCCCCCAAATGATGCTGATAAAGAAGGCACTACAGGAAAAGCAGAAGTTGAGCAAACTTACCTGCTGTAAGTACATAAAAGTCAAGGCACAGGAGAGCTGGGGACACATGCCCACATTCGGCAGTGCCACGCAGGTTGCACCCGTAAGGGGATGCTGCATGGTGTTGCTCTGAAGTCTACGTAGAACAAGTGAGGGGGCTTGCATGCAAGCACGTTTGCCCTATCTTGTCACTACAGTTTTTTCCGTCTGATTATTTAAGAAACGTTATTTCTTCAATGCCTTTTTTTCCCCCCCCGGCGCTAGATCCCTACATTCATTTGTCAGCTAAGGCAACTTGGTAGATCTAAACTCAGAATTTTTAAGAGAGAGGAGAAAAAAAAAAAAATACACAGCCTGCAGCCTATTGATGAGCAAATGGAACTTCCTCAATGACAGAGAGCTGAAGCTTGTCTCACAACAGTAGCTGCTGACTAGTAGAGAGAGAGAGAGATTGACTCAGTGAGGCTCAGTCGGCTGGTGCTGATGCTGCACAGCTTCTCATTTGTCAAATGGGTCCTAGGGCAGGGTCTTTACCACTCACCAAAATTCAAATACTGCATTTTAAAAATCCCTGGAGAGGATCAGGAAGAAGAGAAAGTGAGCTTGCTGCATCACAGGCATCCATGAGATCTGGGCAATTAATGTCATTGCCCAGCTGGGACCGAATGCCTGTTATGATTCTACACGCACGCAGACACACACACTTTTTTTTTTTTTTTTCTCCCAGGACCCACACCTGACATAAAAAGGGCTTTCCCCTTCCAAGAAGGGAAGTATGAAGCACAGAACGGGAAAGGGAAAGAATCTTGGCTAGTCAAGAGGATTCCGACAAATACACAGCACAATCACTAAATTATTACAATCACTAATTTTTAAATACAAATTAATTTTATAGCCACATGTCCTTTGCCGTCTACTTTCCCAGAGAAACATATAAGAGCATTACAGAGACACTGAACTATCGGTACAACCACTGCAGCAGAAACACTGGGAATGAAACAAAATGCTGTGGCACGCTGTCTTTTACAGAGGGGGAGGGGAGGGCAGCAGGCGTGGATAAAGACTGTATCTTAAATTGGACTAAAACCCATCTCATCTAAAATTACAAATTTATTTGACAGCCAGTCAATCTATTATAAAGGACTGCCCGATCAGGTTACATAGGAAAATTACATTTGCAACTTTCAGCATTTAATGTTTACTTTTTACTTTGAGAGTGATACCTCAAATTAGTATTCTACTCTTGCAGGATTTTTCCCACCCTTTTATTTTATGGAGTAATAATTATTCATTAGTAGATCTAGTTAGTCTTTATGTAATAAAGTAGGATGTGACCTGCAAATCAAATAATTTATATTACAACTTGTCCTTGAAGTCCTATATTACAAGTCTTTTTTTTTTTTTTTTTTTTTTCCTCCTGGATACAACTCAAGTATAGCAGAAAATACTACTATTTTTAATTACAATTTGACAAATGAATGAAATATTTCATTGGGAAAGAAGGTCAATCCTCAAAACAACACCTGAGGTTTTGAAGGGGTTCATTTTAAAAAAAAATCTGCAGAAGATTTTAAAATTACCTATGTTATAGGATATCTAACTCCCACAAAGCACATCTTATACCAAGAGTTAACATTAACAACAATAAATAACCCACACAAAATAGAAACCTTTTTCAGAAACAGAGTAACTGGTTGGATTTTGAAAACTACCCTTAGAAATAAAGAAAAGCTCCCGCTTAACTGGAAACAGATAGAAAACATGTCACTGTAACTCAGGCGCTGTATTAAAAAAAATATTTTTTCATTTTACATGTGCACACACATACCTGCACCCACACAAGCTTCAGAGACTGATTTAGATCCACTAAGTCCTCTTCACGCAAAACCAAAAAAATTCCAGCAGAATTATTTTCTTTTTCTTTCTCAAAAGCAGTCAGTGCAACAAAAATAATGTATTTAAAACACTCAGCAATCACTACCAAAATAATAAATGCACAAACTTAGAATACAGGGATTGTTTTTGGCTTACGAAACATCCATGCTTTTGCAGTTTATCATGAACTGATCTACTAGAACAGCCCAGATACAGAACAGTACAAATTACTTTATCACCAAAAAAAAAAAAAAAAAAAAAAAAAGCGCACCACACAGAGCAAGACAAAGCAAGAAGAAGGAGAAATGAACTCTCTCTATGCCCTTTCTCCTTTTTTCATTCTTACTCTCTGCCTTAAGCAGTCTCCTGTTCTGACAGGAGTATGTCATGCTTTTCTTCATTCTTTTTTTTTTTTTTTTTTCCTCCTAGCACAGAAAGCCTGTTATTCTGCAAATGCCCTAAGCTGATAGAGTTTTCCCTTCAGCTCATTTTCATATGAAACACCATAAATAATACATGGTAATTTAATAAGACCTTATCAGAATGTTTAATGAAAAACAAATACATTATGTAAGGAGGCAGATAACCAACTCATTCTACCTTATGTCAAAATCAAAGGCAACATGTTTGCCAGCCAAACAGTTTGGAACCAAGTTGATTCCAATTTCCCAAAGTGAAGTTCTGGAACATGGTGATGGGTCAAACAGTTTATTCTGTCTACTGCACTGCTTTACAGATAAGAGGACATCCACAAAACAGATTAAACTCTTAAAAGCAGCACATTGAACAATTATTTCAAGGCAATTTAGTACTGTGAATATAGCTAATACTAATTTTAATCTTAAATTACTCATTGGATTTTAATTCTTAATTTTCATGTTTGAAAAAAAAGAAAAATATGAGCCACAAATATTATGAATAGTTTGTATTTCTCTATTCATATTAATAAAGCAACAACATCAATGTTTTAACTATTAAGTATCCAAATCACCTATACACATGCATTTACATAGAGAAATGCTACACATAGATAATTCAGTACTGTAAGAAATCTAAGAGAGATAGTTCTTTAGCCTGATATGATGCCCTACTACAGTGGATGCAGGGGAAGTCCTTAACAACTTTCACCCCTTCGAGGATAATTTTCCATTTTGGCTAAGAAAATAAAGGTTTTAAAGTGCTCTATTTTTTAAAAAAATACATTTTTTATTTTTATAAAAATAAAGCATATATCAATTATTTAAAGCCATTTCTTTTACTATACACACTCTTGCACCAAACCCAATATAAAACTAAACACATATGATGTTATGGCTATATATATACAGTAAGTACCACCACAAATTTGCCAGAGGTACATGAATGACTGTACACAATCTGACTCTTTGGCGTTATGCATGATGTAGATATCACTACCACTACTATAAAATTTTACAGAACAGCATATGTCCCATCAGTATCTAATCAGGAAATTATTCACACTTCATTTTTCCCTTATCCTACAAAAAAAAGCCGTATGTGCAATTGCAAAGCCTTCCCTACACCATATGACATCTTCCAGTTACCTCAATGGTGCTCTGTTTGGATCACACTGGATTCAGTACCTGAACCGTCTTTTATTTCTCACCCAGTAGCTGACATTATCAATCAGCTACCAATTAACGATCACAAACCTTTCCCTTCCCACCCCCCCATCCAAACACCCCCCCCCCCCCCCCCCAAAAAAAAAAGGCTACCAATCTACAAAATACAGATCAGCCTCTGTGGAAGTTCAATTAGAAAACTATAAATTAAAAGTTCTTCTGCAGTGATTGCACTACACCACTGTGAGATGCAACACTTTTCCAACGTGTCTGGATTGTCATTGCCATTGCATATGGCAGAGCAGAGCTCAGTTAGGTACCCTCTCCCTACACCCAATGAAACTGCAATTTAAAAAATAATGACAAAGTGCTGATCGATCTTCAAAATGCAAATAAAAACAGGATATCAAAGATCTTCTGAAACAAAGCACTAAGGACCAACAGTATTTCTAACATGCCTGCAGTACAAATACAAAGCCATTCTTTTGTTTACAGTCCATCTCTAAATAGCGCGTTCTATTGACTATCATTCAATTTGCTGTGATGTGGTGGCCAATTTCTGCTTCTCAAAAATTCCCAAATTTCACATTTACAAAATTTAAACTTCAAATTCAACCTTTAGAGTTACCACAGCAGACTACCTAGTCAGTCTAGACCTTCACTGTCAAGTAAAGAGATCTGAAGGAGATCACCTGCAAGACCACACACCGTTCACATTTCAGTCTTATCTCAGGAACTTATATTAATGAGTTTACACATACCAACTGTATATAGTATTATGAGATTGAATGTCTCCAGACTTTGAGCACCTAAAACTATTTGAACCGCATATTGCATTATCCATGGGACACATGTCTTTCTCCACTTTATAAAATGGTTGATGTGGTATACAAGTAATCCTGGCAAGTGGTATAGAAGCTAAGAATAGTGCAGTGCTTCCTCTAAACACTTCTTTCCTAACATCACATGAAAAATAGCCCCCAGGACTTGAGAGCAGGAAGGGAAGCATATTATGAGCTTAAAAATAAAATGCTTAATTAGTATATTTTGACAAATTATTAACAATCATTAATCCAGACAACACTCTCCTTCCTCATATATGATTATTTTTATAAACTAGGGAAATGTTGATTTTTTTGTCTTAAAAAAGACAAAATATTTTCATCTACTCTTTTTCAATTAATGGGTGATTCTATCATACTTCCATTGATATTATCTTGTAATCAAAATCCCTACTTCTATTTTGAGCTTTTCCTTATGATTGCTCTTCTTTACTAAGTCGTTGCATAAAGATCAAGACTTTACAGAGGCTCACACATACCTCAGACAAATAAGAATCACTAATTTTGTTTCTGTTAAGCACTATGCTATGTCCGCTGACTTCTCCAGTGTTTCATACCCAATGTCTACAAAGACACTGTAGCATGCTTAACCTTTTCGGCACAACTTAGCATGCATTTATTTAGCATTCAGTACTGTCTGCACACATTTTTCACAACATAAAAAAAGCCAAGAACCTTTAGTCATGCTAGAGTGTTCGCATATGGAAGGAAAAAAAAAAAATGAAGTAACAAAATAAATATAAAATATTTATATATATATAAAATATAAACATAAAATGTTTAGCCCTTAAAGAGTTAGAGACCCTTCCAAACAGAAGATGTATGTTACTTGCCATGTCTTATTTTCCTAGATGACAGTACTTATCTATTCCCTAGAGTAAGGGGGAAAGAGGTGGGCAGGAAAAAGAATGAAAAGGAGACAGGCCTAAAAACCTGATCCTGATTTAATTTTGTGCGAGTTTACGTCAACATAACTCCTCTGAATTGCGTGGACTGACACAGGACACTTCCGTGCTGAAGCCGCCACAGTGTTCAAGCCTGAGCCCTCTTTCTGACACCCAAGGTGCTGTGTCCGCTCCACCCCCCCCCGCAGGGTTTTCACTGCCGGCGATCCCCGCACAGCTATACCAGCAACTCCATCTAGTGGGGACGCAGGTTATACCAGCCTCTGCTTAATCCCGTTCTTCAAACGAAAAGGAGCGGTGCTCTGCTATGCAATTTGCATAGTAAATAATATATTTTTTTCCTAACTTTATGTTATCTTTTATGTTATCAGGAGACTTGTGTCTCAAAAACATATGCCTATGACAAGCCACAGTTGGGCACTGAAGACACGGGATGAGGCTCCAAAGCATCTTAAATTACTTTGGGATCACCATCACCCTGCTTCTCTTCCCACTGCATGTTCCCAAGCACTTTTTAGGCTACCATTGGACAAATGACTCAGTTGACAGACAAATGGAAAGACATTATGGCTGATAGCTGAAGTGGCAAAAGCTTTCAGAAAGCACTCATCACCTAATGGCACAAGCATCAGGGCTGGAACAGAGGGACTGCATGATGCAGAGCAGAAAGGAAGGAGTCAGCCATCCTGATATAGGAAAGCTTAAGGTGATATGCAATTACATTTTGGGAGGGAAGAGGAAAAAACAACAACAACAACAACAACAACAACCCAACCAAACAAACAAAAAAACACGCTTTATCTAAGCTTATCTTCATGACACACACTTAAAAACAGGGAAAGGAACAGACACAACCAACAGAAATCAGGTCCGCAAATTATTTTCACAATCCAACTTCTACTTCATCTAGCATACAGGTACTACGAACACATCTTTGTTTCATTTTCAGAAGCATGGGCTGCTCTCACTCCCCACACATTACTGTCACAACATGAAATAAACTCTTTCACACAGACATATATAGAGGTTCTTCAAAAGACAGTGATTCATGCCTGCTTCACAACAGAACAAATTTGATGAATGTGTCCAGCTATAATTACCATTTTGATTATTCTTAATATCCGAATGCTAACAAGGAGACATCAGTGCTGCATGTAGTACTGTCATATAATATTCTTTTCAGCGTCCCAGAAGAAAATACATAATATTATGACCCTTAGAAAATTAACTGCTTTATTAAATTCAGATTTATTTTTTTATTGTAATATGAGAAAATGTATTAATCATAGAAACTTGAGCTTACATCTCAAGTACGTAGGAGGGGAAGTTTACAAACAACTTATGGAAAAATAATTCTACAGTTTTATCTAAAGTTAGGAAGCCTACCTGTGTTTGCT
>CM021744.1:14711468-14725423 GCA_011075105.1 Heteronetta atricapilla
ATGACTTATATTTTCTCTATATTATTTTTTAATAAACTTAAATCTTCATACAAATTCATTAATCAAAAAACAGTATTGCCCTGATTTTTGCCTCTTCATTTTTACCCTCACATCTTGCACTCTGGTGCTGTTATGGCATCAGAAGAAAAAAAAGTGAGAAGCAGCAGAGCATGTGAATTTAGAGCTTGTTTTCATGCCATAGTAATGAAAGAGGGAAAAAATACCATATGTGATTAGAAGTATAGCAAGAGGTATAAGTATAGTAAGCAAGATGGGTTTATGCTGCCCTAAGTTATTTGTTTTCCATGAGAGTAATAATCTTAAAAATAAATAAATAAAAGAATGTCAAATCTCAGAAAGAGAATAAATGACACATTAATTATGCTATTATGTAAAGGTTGTATCTTTTCTTTGTAGGAATTAAATTAACTGGACATCAGTGCAGTTTCCTTCTACAATGAAATCACTTCTTTTTATTATTCTGTCTATGGTTGGGTTTTTCTCATATATTCTACCTGAATCTAAATCTACCAGACTTAGACCACAATGCAGGAGTTCATTTTAATGCATAACAGCTAAATATTAACATGCTCATGTATCAAACCAACAAACCCTCCCTTAACTGCAGCTGAGTCTTTAAGCGTTCATTTCCCATGACCTTTACCTACAGTTTACAGCCTACCCAACTCTCACATGTATGTTCTCTCTCCAACACAATGTACAATACCTCCACAGCTCTCTGGGGGAGTCTACTTATCCTCATATCTACCAGCAAACCTCAGAACACTCCTCAGTATTTTGGCATTACCCCATAAGATTAGCTAAGTCAGTTTCAACTGACTCTGTAACTCTTCAAAATCTAGACCTTCACCTCTAATTCTTCTTGTGGTTTTTCAATTCCACTTTCAACAAAACTTCTTAAAATCCTTATAGTCAGGATTGAATAAACTAGTTAAATACTCATTTCCATCCAAAGAGAGATGGATGAAGTTTAGGATAACTAAAATAAAGTCTCTTGGAGCTTTGAGCTTTGATACAGAAGCACTTTCAAGGCTTCCCAAAAAAGCCAGCTATATACTCTCCAAAAGACAATTCCAGCAGAAAGATGTTAGATGCCATGACCTAACCTCACTGCAATGCCAGAAGAATGGGGATTTGTTGGAACTTAAGAGTTTGAGTTCTATAGCGCCTTTGCAGAACTACATGTTTTGGCACACAGGTAGCTTTGCATATGAAACTGATACAAAGCTGTCTCTGTGAGCCTTCTTGTGTCCCTGCTTCAGGCCTTCACAAGCACCGTATGAGCAAGTTCAATTTTATACACAGAGTCAATGTGTTTGATGTCTTTTTATCCAGATTATTCTACTTGCTGGTTTTGAAACAAACAGTCACTTCTTTTCTAACAGTTCTTTCCCCGGACCCTTCTGGGATCCTGTCCTCCCCATAACACCTTTCCAATTGCTTCATTACTGTAACTTCTGACTAGATTGTTCATGAGTTCAGTTTCCTCCTCTTCCTGCTGTTTAATTGGTACTTTTTATCTTTCTCTATCTCAATTGACACATTCAACATGTGAGTCATCCTTTTCCTCAACTACAGTCTACAAGTTCTTCTACAATATTCTCTATAAGTTATTTGTTTTCATCAAAAATAATCAACTCTCTTTCATTGTGGTGGCCATCATTCACCTGTTGTACTTGTAATTCCTTCCTCTCCTCTTTTATTCATTGAAATCCATGCTGATACTATTGAATTAACTCTTCTTTTTCCCTCTGCTGCTTTACAATATCACCACTTTGTTTCCTTCCTGCATAAAGTTCAAGTTCCTTGTGGGTCCCTTCCAACTTGGGATATTCTATAACTCTATAACAAGCAAGAAGGAGCACTTGCATGTTGTCCAACCTCCCTCTAACTCCCAAGAACCTTTTAGACATGACAGACATTAATACCCTTAAAAAGAAAAAACATACATGAAACTTGTTCATTTTCATGATGTTTGAGAATTTTAAAAAGTTGTTTCTTAAGTAGTGCCACAAGAAACTCTCAGATTAAACATAAATTAGAAATACACTAGACAAAGAGGTGTCAAGTTTTGATTATGACCATATAGAATCTTAAGAACATATCCTCTCATAGCCTTTGACTTTTGCAAGCTAAGTATACATTGCTTTGTGTTCTCACTACAGTATCAAAAGTGTATGATCTGAATTCAAACTTTTTTTGTTAAAACCACATAACATAAAATGATGAACCAAAAGCCACAGGAAAGATCTAAAATGCAGTTAAGAACAACTGCTTTTTACTTGAACATACTTTTTTTTTTTTTTTTTGTAAACCTGAATGATACATAAAATTCAGCTACTCAAAAGCTCTAGAGTCAGAGAAATTAACAATGAGGCCAAGTAAGACATATTTACAAAGAGGGTTTATATACGGTGCTAAACACATTCTCAGAAACAATATGAAAAGCATACAAAGTATTACTCGATGTCTTGCAGTGCTTCCCAGTCCAATCACTTATGTACATGGAGAAGGCATTGAACATTTTTGTCCCAACTTGAACCACCAACCTAGCATTTTCTAGGTTCAGCCACAAAACCAAACTTTTACACTATGAGAGGCCTCTATTTCTACATCCCAAGAACTGAAAAGGAGTAGAAATATTATTATTAGGCCAGATAGCTATGCTAAAGCTAACACAGGCAACCTTGTGACTTCCTCTCAATAGTGCTGACTGAGCAGACACGTTTCCATAAATATTTGGGAGACAGTAGAGTAGTGATCTTCTCCAAAACACATTCTACTACAGGGTAACAAGGCAGAACATCAAACATACATCAAACATAATTTGGTACTTAGCAAAAACTGTATTTATATGAAGGAATGGGACTGACAGAATAGCTGCTGACATTTGTTTGAAGTGGTCATTCAAAGCAAAGCAAAGCCAAGAGTTTACCAGTAACAGCTTCTACTTTCTCTACCTTAGCAGTATACTCACCAATTCTATACATCAAACAAAAAACATCATCCTATGTATGTCTTGTAATTTATTACAGAGTTAAAGGTAATTAAAAAATAACTACATGAAAGTGGTCACATTATAAACATCAGATTCTAACATGTTTTTCCTTATAACTAAGCACAATATACTAAACGTTTTCTAATGCAACCATGTATTTGCATCAGCTCTGACCTGTAGGGAGTGGCTCTCAAAATGACACCCTTAGATGAATGCAAACTGCCTGCTGAGTTTGCTCTCATGGGCACCTCCTGTGATGAAGATACCTCTGCTGCAGGAAACAAGACAAGACCAGCTGCAAATTTCCTCCAGTCATCAAGTGTTAGTGTCAGGACTTGGTCAGCAGAAAACAGGTGACCCACACACAAAAGGTTTTTCAGCAAATTACAAGTGGTTAGTGCCACACACACCACATCTCACTGTGCACTCAATAACCTTCCTGAGACAATTTCAACCCATATTAAGATAGTGTACTGTATCAGCTGCATTATGTTTGTAATAGATGCAGTTTAAATATTTGACCTTTCTAGAAAGCAATATTATCGATACCAAAGTTGCATTCCTTAGTTCTGATAAACGCTACTGAGGTATAAAAATCTTACGTTTCAATAAAAAGATAAAAATCTTAAATACTAGAATCATCTCAACTGGAATACAGAACAGTTAAGAACAAGACCAGATGCAACTACACACTAGTCAACTACAGATATTGCAGCTTCCATTTCTCACAGATGAAACAAAAAAGCAAAAACACAAAAGCAAGACAGACTAAAATCAGCAGCTAGATTACAAACAAGAGCAAGTTAAGAATCTGTAGTATTGTTCCACTCTCCATTTATTATGGAGCAAACACACCAAAACTAGTAGAAGTCTGAACACTCAATGAATAGTCATGGGCTCTCTCAACCCAAAACACCAGCAGTATCCCAGATTAAGTTATTAACAATATTTTTCTCAAAAACCTTTTTTCTCCACCCCCCCCCCGGGCATTTTTAAATTGTTCTTATCTCAACCTAGGAGTTCTTGCACTTTTCTTTCCAATTTTCTCCCCCACGCCACTGTGGGGAAATCAGTGAGCAGCTGTGTGGCATTCAGCTGCCTCTTGAGTTGACCTGCAACAACTTCTTAGCTAAACCTCTCAAATTTTAAATGTTCATAGTTTTACCACCACAATATTTTTTTTTTTTTTTAATATTTAAAAAAAAAAAAAAGTGCTACTTATGGTATGCTACCACTGTTGCTTCTATACAGCAATCCTTAATGGACATAACCAGCCATATTTTCTTTTAAAAAAAATTTAAAAAAGGTAAAAAGGTAGCTGTTCTGAAGGAAAATGCAAAACATTCAACATTCTAGTGAAACTAAAATCAAAACAGAGGAATAAAGTGTTAAACTAATAGTAAAGCAACTATTAATACTCATTAATATTCAACCTCTGAAACTCTGGAAATAACTTTCATACTCAGGTATGAATCAACTGAACTTTCTCTGTACAGGCAAAGAAAATAGAATCATAGAATCATTACGGTTGGAAAAAACCTCCAAGATCATCTGGTCCAGCCATTCCCCTACCACCAATGTCACCCTCTAAACCCACTAAACCATATTCCTAAGCACCAAGTCTAACCTTTCCTTAAACACCCCCAGGAATGGTGACTCTACCACCTCACTGGGCAACCCATTCCAATGCCTGATTGCTCTTTCTGAGAAGAAATGACTCCTAATTTCATCTAATTTTGTTGTTATGCAACATTTAAAGTGCCTTCACATTTATTATCTACTGTCTGTGGGGAAGTGAAATAGAAGGAATAATACCTTTTTATGTTGTAATTTTAAATTTAGTATTTGCTAATATACTTCCAAGTATTGTGATATATAGTATGAAAAATAAAAATGGCAAATACATTCAATATAATTAATTTATGGATTTCAAAGAATCGAATATTTGACTGCTTTAGTACCACTACCACCCTCCCCCTCCCCAAAAAAAAAAAAAGTCTTACATCAGTTTTCTTTACTGTAAGTTTAAAAAATGAATTTACACAAATATATTAGATGTTTTCCACACCTACTGTGGTGTGGATATATAGACGGTTGTAGTTAGGACTTGGGACAAAAATGTGATTAAGTAATCCTCAATATGATGGCAACTATGACCTAGCTTTGAATTCCACTTCAAATCTAGCTATCATGTTACTAAAATAATATAGTACAGAATGGATACTGTTTTGCTAATATGATATATAGACTCGTAATAGGAATTTCATACTTACAACTAAATTACAGATATGCCAACTATGATATATATTTTATGTGTATGTAGCACAGTATTTCATAACATGCTACAGTATTTTTTTCCTTAAATGTACAAGAAAAATGAAGAAAAAAAAATTCAAGTATTCAAGTTGAATATGTCAGTGCTTGCAACCTGAATTTATTTTTTACACCAGCTGCCTTAAGAGGGATGCATTAAAAACTTAAAAATATCTTGCAGAGGTATGAAAAGGCAGTCAGTTAAATAAACAGAAGCAAGTTAGATGGTTTATTATTTGATTTTATATTAACATAGAAGAAGGCTTTATTTCTGAATACAGTGCTCCAAATGTTAGCTTCTTTATGCAAATCAAGGTAAGTTGCTTTTGTTGTGTAGGTAAATTTTGAAAAACAAAATGATACTTTCTTTCAAAAAATAAGCTATTAAATACTGAGAATGTGCACCATGATACTAAAAGCTGGGCCTTCTATTAACCTTTGGTAACGATTATGTGAAAGAAAACAAAGATATGAGACATCAACTTAAAATAATACAAATTACATTTTTAGTGTAACCAAGGAAAATAAAACATCTGCTTCTTGGAAAAAAAAAAATAGTACAAAGAACCACTCACCCACATAGTTCCTACCATGTGTACCTGTTTTCAATGCTTTGATTTCATGATATCAATAAAAATTAGACCTGTCGCCTTCTGATATTTAACATGCAGTCCAGTATCAAGCCACACAATTTTCATTCATGTCAACGAAAGTATATTTTGAAAGAAATCAATTTTTTAATTCCTTCATTTCTTCTATCCTTGAGTAATTGTGGTGGTTTAACCCGGCCGATAGCTAAACACCACACAGCCGTTCGCTTACCCTGCCCCCTCCCTCTCTGGGATGGGGGAGAGAAACAGGAAAGTGAAGCCTGTGGGTTGAGATAATGACAGTTTATTAAGATAGAAAGTAATAATAATAATAATAATATGTACAAACAAGTGATGCACAATGCAATTGCTCACCACCCACTGACCAATGCCCAGCCCAACCCCGAGCAGCCAGCCCCCCACCCCGGCTAGCCACCTCTATATATTGTTCAGCATGATGTCAGATGGTATGGAATACCCCTTTGGCCAGTTGGGGTCAGCTTTCTTGGGTCTGTCCCCTCCCAGCTCTTGCTGCACCCCCAGCCTGCCCGCTGGCAGGACAGAGCGAGGAGCTGAAAAGTCCTTGGCTTAGTGTAAGCATTGCTCTGCAGCAATTAAAACATCAGCATGTTATCAGCACTCTTCTCATCCTAATCCAAAACATAGCACCCTACTAGCTACTAGGAGTAAAAATAACTCTGTCCCAACTAAAACCAGGACAGTAATGAGAAAAAAGTTTTCCCAAAGCAAGATAACTGTCTCTTATATGGTCACATATTTGTTACAGATCTGGCAGTTTTCAGATTTTTTAAAAATATTAAAATTAGGAAGCAACATTATTTAATATTTACAGATCAGAGCAGTAGATATTCTGATATCAATCATACAGTTAATAAAGGAAGATTTAATTATGAATTACATGTAATGTGCAGGATTTGTGCCAAAAGCCTAGTAATCTCTTTTGTTGAGTCTTCTATTTCAAGAATAGAATTCTTGAATTCTCTATTCTTAGACTGAAACTTGAAAATACCCCAAACATTTATATTTTTCTTCTAAACAACTGTAAAATGCAGCTCCACTGAATATAGTGCAGTTCTAACTTGCAAGTCAATTAAGACTTACAAAATGATAAATAAAATATTCAGTAATGTGCTCTTGGTGTGACTGAATAAGGCATCTGGATAAAATTGAGACCTATAGGAGAACACTAAATCATTTTAAACACATGCATGAACTTTAGAATGATGCTGTCATCAAATTATTTATATTCTAGTCATACAAAAGCACAATATATTTTAGGTCTTTTTAGCAAAACAAAAGCTTAAAAGAAGTAAAATCAAGTAGCTGCATGCTTTAACGCAGGATTTATTAGTTCACATTTTCCTGTGTCTCTATTTCTCCCAATTTCAACTACATTTTTGTTATTTTAGCTTTATACTGTGTGGCACATTTGTTTCATTATATACTAACTGATGAGCAATTTGAACTCATGCAGAAGTGGATATACCAGAGATAACTTAGCTTCACAGAATCATCAAACTAAACAAGAACAAGACCCAAAGAAACATAGTATGAAAGCTCAGTTTCATACTTTTTAGACAAAAATATATTTACCACTTTTATGCTTATCTGAATTAACAATGCTATAGAACAGCTAATAACAAGAAGAAAACTATTTCCCACAGTAAGACATACATTGTCTTCCATCATTATTTTTTTCAGTCCTCCTACTGTATAAATACATATAAATATTTGCCATACAAATAAACATGCACAAGAAGGTATTTCCTTGTTTCCCTGAGAAAATGCAAGATTTAGAGTATTTTATATGGTCTAAAAAGAATAATAAAAATATTAAATCATGACATTCTTCTATCATCACTTTTTTTTTTTTTTTAATCTAACTTTAAACACTGGATACACAATACTTACCTCTTGCCATATTCAGAGCAATGCCTCTCTTTCTGGGATTCTTGTGTTGTTTTTGTTTGTTTGTTTCATACAACAAACAAACATGTTCATTCATACTAAAATGCTGCTGTTAGCCATTACTGCATCTACCAAACCACAAACATTTTTCATACTTCAGACTGAAATGTTCCACTTGCCCCAATTTTTGCTCTATCATTCTGCCAACTAATCTGAGTATAACCAATCTGTCTCATAGTAACTTTTAAAATTTGTTCCAGAGAAGTCAAACATATCAAGCATTCAAAGTGTCACAGAATAAACAGCTCCAGCTAAGTCTTATCTGTGCACCAATTTAATAAAACCAATTTTTATTTATAGCCACATTTGTTAATGTAGTATAAACTTACACAGTTAAACAGGATTTGATTTTCTTGTTCTGCTTAGATAAATTAGGCAATGCAAAAATAAATAAATAAATAAATAGATGTAACAATAAAAAACTATCTGCAAAACTGCACTGGCATTTAAAAAGTTGTTCTGCTTATGAGAATGGGTTCAGATTACTAACGATGGGGCAGTAAGTGAAGAGGGAATGCAATCCTGGGGACCTCTACAACATGGATTGCAGTACTGAAGACTGTACAGTATTGAAGTGTACTCATCTTACCAGCATTCACAGAACTGCTCAGAAGTCTTAATTTTCTGACATAAAAGAGCCATTTTGATTCTACTTTTTGTGAGGTGGTAAATTATGTGCTTAAAATGTTCAAGTGAGCCAGAGTGATGACCACACTTTAGACCAATAAAATAAATTACATAACCAACTAAGCTAACACATCACTATCTGTTATAGATGTAGGTGTAAAAATACACATATATTGATTGAGCAGATGTTTATTCAAGCACAGAGAAATTAGTCTTTATTGTGATAGAAGCACCAGAAAGAAGAGAGAAAGTTTGAAGCTACTTAAAACTTCTAATGTCAAATCCTTTTAGCGCACACCAAACATTGGATTTTTAGTTGGTTGGTTCAATCCTTAACATTCTCATAGCAATTGATGTTTCAGGAATCTCTTTTATTTGAAATAAAAAGATATATTTTCAGATTCTTGTTATACATTAATTACACCTTATGTATTTTAATACTTAGCTAGCTATAGGAAAGTTATCTTACTAGCTTTTGCAGTAAATGAGAAATTCTTTACTTGAGAAACCACCCACATATAAAACCACTAACACAAATGCTGACAATCAGTCTGACATCCAATCTGTTTCCAACCTACAGCCACAGAAATAGAGCACTGTAAATTCCAAAAAAAAAGATCACTAACACTTTCCCTAGTTTGAAGTACTTTTAAATTTGTTCTATGACTCAGAAACTTTGTCTGTGCTGGGTTCATCCTTCCTCCAACTCATTAACATATATAATTAAATGTAAGTAACAAAAGTTTTTGCATTAGGGTTTTCGAAGAAGACTAAGAAACCAGACTCACTGAAATTCAAGGCACTGAGTTCTCTGAAATTTTCTAAAAGATCACCTTTAATAGCTGTAACTGTAACATGACTACACTGGTGACAAGAATTGGTCCATATGAGTTATGTCTGGATTTCCAGGTAGACAGTAATGAAAACATCTTAACATATAAAATCTCTCAGATAAGAGAAAACAAAAGGAACAACAAAAAAAAAAAAAAAAAAAAAAAAACCCACACAAATAATATACATGAAATTCGGCATCACTACTGTAAAACATCAATGAATATGACATTAAAAAGTTTCAAAGGAGTGGGGACCAATGTAGTTCATCTAAGAGGTTGCAGCTAAAGGAATAGTATGTATAGCTTTATGTAGAGTAGTCGTAGGACATGGAGAACAGTTAGTTTTGAGCCTAAGCTAAATTAACTCAAAGTGTAGTAGTTCATTGTACCTGTGACTGCACTGTGCTTTGAAATAACCAGACAGTCCAAAAATATCTGTCATTCTGGTCTCAGCAGGTCTATGACTTCTCTGAGATCACACCATGAACTAAGAGAAGCTGTAATGGTTTTTGGGAGCCAGCAGTTCAAACTAGATGGCTTCAATTTTAGTTCCATAAATATTCTCAAGTGGGAAGATTCTCAACCTCTTTGTTGTATCGAATGAATTGTGATCCTGCTGACAGGCAGGACTACCACAAACCATCTCATCCCACACCCCTTCAAATACATTTATGAAAACTGGAAAAATTAATTACAATGATATCTACTCATACTTGAAAACAGTCAAGCATACAACAATTTAATAAAGAATATACAAAAAGTGCTCAGTATATCTATGAGGTAAATTAATAAAGGACAAAATACATACCTCAACAGATATGTGAAGTTTTACAGTATGCAATTCCATAGAAAGAATACATAAGAGAATGCACTGACAAAGGAATTTAGGAAATATACTTCTATCTAAAATTTGGTTTCCAGGTATCCAAAAACTTTAACCTTACAAAGACAAAAAAATGTGTTAAAATAACCAGTATAGCAATTATAAAAATATCTGATTTTAAAAATGTTTTTGTGATAAACAAAATTTTAAAATTGTACAACAATAATACAATGTTTGAACAGTTTGTTCTGTGAACTGTAAACTGCAAAATACCCAGGAAGAATTTTCACACACAGAATACAGTTCAAAGAGCTGGAAAAAAAAATAAATAAATCAGGTTTTATCCATTACTCAAAGCAATACAACAACTACTACTACTACTAAAAATGCAAGTGATGTGCTGAAGCTTGGTAATGAAGATAACAAAAGCAGTACACTGAGTAATGCCAAGTCCTGTACCTGGGGAGTAATAGCCCCATGCACAAGTGCAGGCTGGAGAATAACTGGCTGGAAAGCAGCTTTAAGGAAAAGGACACAGGAGTCCAGGAGTATAAGCTGAACACAAGCCAGCAACTTGCCCTTGCAGCAAAGTAAGTGCCCAGCATCCTGGCCTGTGCTAGGAAGAATGCAGTGAGCAGGTCAGGAGAGGAATCCTGACTGACGTAGTCCCTATGTACCTGCAGCCTGATGCAGCTGATCCTGCCTGTTGCTGAGGGACAGTCCATGAAGCACTGAGGTGTCAAAAGGTGAAGTGGAAAAAAAATTAGACTCTAATAAGAAGAATAAGGAAGGAAGCTAAAATGTTTCAGTGATGACACACCTGGAATTTCAAATCCAGATGATAAAGACACTATTCTAGGATAATGCAGCTGAAGATTTAACTTTAACTCCAGAAGAACTATAACTATCTACATATATGGATCTTTTATGACAAAACAACCTTAAATTGCACAGTTTATTTTATCACCATGTCAAAATCTATAATTTATTAAATAAATTTCAAAAGAAGTAAGACTCCATTGCTGCTAAATGTAAATGGTATTGATGATTACATTTTATTGGTTCTTGTTCTTATCAGTGATTGCTAAACCTGAAAAAAAAAAAAAAAAAAAAAAAAAAAAGGAACAGAAAGATTTAAGTATAAAATTAGACAGAAATAATCACTTTTGCCCAGGCCAACTCTAACCACAACTTACTCATAAGTGCTGATGCTGTGACATTGACATATTTTTTTAATAGCTTTAGTAAGTACTGCATGCATGAAAGATATAAGATACTGAAACTTAAAGTGGAGGGAAAAAATGTCTTTTACTTCTCAGATAGATGATAGCTTTTGAAATCTTTTAAACTTTCTCCTACCTACTGTGTTTCATTTCAGAATCCAGCATTACCACACAAAAAGGAGGCTTGCTCTGTCAATGGGGTAGTGTTCATCAAAAGTGCCCAAGTGTTCATCAAAAACCTTTATTGTCTGCCTTAAATTGGGTCTTTCAAAACATGTTTGATAGCTGAATCATAAAAGCAATCTTCTGTGAGATTTTTTAAGCCCTGGAAAATAATATTTTAACTCTACAGTTCACTTCAAATTGTCTCTTTCTGATCAATATCTCTTTAAATAGGGCATTTCCCTGAATTAATTAGCACTTTTATTTCATATTTGCCTCTGTTATATTTTCACTTAAAATAAAATTTTTAAAGAAGTATTTTGATTATTCATGGGATCTCTATTTTTCACAAATGTTTTCACAGAAGATAGCCTTGAAAACTGAACTGGTGAAAATTACCTAAGTGATAGTGTTTACCACTGCCACATGATCAATACACACAGCTATTTGAATATGATAATAAACTTTTTGTGCATATATGCTAACTAAAAGACTACCAGTTACTTTCTATGTTATACAGTTTCCAGTGGCTCCACCATCACTGGAAGCCACTAAATATATTATGGGCACATTTCCTAAAAATGTAGAACTATTAAGCCCAGTAAAATAGTCTGACTACTGACAACACAGACAGAAAATATATACCTTTTTTTTTTTTTTAAAAAAAAAAAAAAAGCTATCTAACAATAATTGGATGCAGATTAAGGACATAGAAGAACTCAGTTTAAGTTGTAAAAAATAATTTCCCAAATCTGAATTTTTGAACCTGTTAAGAGGAATGTCATTTCAAATAGAAAGTACCAAGAGTTCATATTATTCACAGAGGACATCTGATTAAGGGAAAGTTAGAGAAATTATTAAAGTTTTACTATTGAAAAAAATAAACCCTAGAAAGAATGAAATGTAAATGTTTGTTTTCATAATTCTATTATGTGTTGCTCTGGTTTTACTTTGCTACGCATTCTTCTGCTTCCTTCCCTGGTCTCCCCCCCATTTTTCTGTTCCATCCTGCCCAAATGTAAACAGATAACATATTTTTATACATATATATGTGTGCATATACATATATATATATATATATATATATACAAAAATGCCTGTACCCTTTCCAAACTTGGTATTGCTTGATGCAAATTAGCCAAGAAAATTGCTATGAAGAGAGAAAAAGTGAAGAGAGTAAAACATGTTCTATACACACCCCAAAATAATCACACTTGTCCAGCTTTTCCTCCTCTTTGAATGACAGGCAGAAGGCACAGATGCCAGGCTGGGGAAGTAATTTTCCAGTGATGGCATCTGGCTCTCTGGCATACTCCATTGACATTTGTGCTGGCTTCTTTGCAGTTGCTTCTGGGTTTGTAAATGGATTAAGTTGATGATAGGATGTTGCCTGCTCCTGGATGCTACATTTCTTGTACCTCACCTTTGAATCTACTTAATTTCTGTAAGAAATATGCTCTTCCCCATCCTCCCAAAATTTTGTACTTTAGCTGATATATGCAATGATGTAATTTAGGATAGTCTTGTACTAATGGATAATTTGGATAGGACCAACCACTACTTTGTGTATTTTACAATTGTTAAAAAATCTGCCAAAAATTGATACAAATACTTTATTCAATGATACTGTTTGGTTTTTTGACCTTAAAAAAGAACTAAAACTCTGAAAGTATCATTATTGACAATGACAAAAGCAAACATTTTTAAAAGTTGATTTCAATCTGTTAATTCCTCCTTCTGTTTTCAAAAAATCATAGTATCATTCTATATATTGCAGAAAACGCCAATGAAACATTTATATGCTAAAGTAACAAGTCAATAAACTATTATAACATATCACAAAAGGTAAATCCAATAGGCAATCTCACAACAACACAGTTTCTAGTTTAGAAATATCAGTTTATTTGACAATAATCACTAAAACAGATGGGCAAGGAGCCAAAAAGAGGCATCACATCAGCAATGGGCTGAATGCAACTGGGAGCTGTGGAGCAGAAAGGAGCTATGACAGATTGTATGGCAGCTGAGAATCCTATTGGTGACCATTTGCTGTGTAACCTCATACACATCTAAAAAATTATGCATTCCCTATTGATTTCATGCTAAAATGGGAAAGAAAAAAAACTCTGTCTGAACTTGAACATAGTGTATGCTGACAAGTTCTTATCTCCTTTCAGGACTTGGGTTTTTCCTTCTTGCATTTCCTTGTTCATTTCAAGGAAATGAACATTCACTCATTATTCACCATTTATAAGATTTTCTTCACAATTTATAATATTTTCAGATGTTTCAGTAGTGATAGTCACAATAAAAACAGAGGTCTGCAGACAGAATTATCCAATAGATTAAAAATGTTTCTAAAACTTGCCCCCCCAA
>CM021744.1:14732819-14935627 GCA_011075105.1 Heteronetta atricapilla
TATATATATATATATATATATATATATAAAAACCTGTAAAGCCATAATTAACTCTACCGGTTAAGTTTAGGGCAAAAAGGTTGTATTCAATCTGTATTTTTTCTAATACTATCAATTCAATCAAAAGGAATATGTAAAAGGCAAAGAAAGAAGCTGAATATTTCAGCCAACTGCAGAATCAAAGTGGCAAAGCACAGCTTTTGAACCACTGGTTCTTAAAGGAGCTAGGTGCACCCATGGTAAAATGGGTGACATTCATCATACTTGAAGATGAAATTTTTACCTGAAAAAATTGTGCTCAATAATTTACCAAAATTGTATAATACGATGCAATACTAAGGAGTTGTTTTTTACAAAGCAAAATAAGCTGTCAAAATGTTTCCATCTCCAAAACCTCTGGAAAAAACATAGTTTCTCTAAAACTACGTGGTAATATTTTCTTAACCAACTCTTGCTTCCGTATGGTGACCTGCCACCACTGTGAGTGCAACAAACACTGCAACTGCTAATAGGTGGGTTTGTCCTTCCCTGTCATCAGCTTTGTTTTGGTGCCTGCTGCATAACAGTCATGCCCTCTGTAACTGATGTGCTAAAATAGACAACTCTCTCTTCCTTTTCTCTTTCCTTTCTCTTTACCTTTCTTTCTCCAAAGAAAGTATATCAGATGAGTTAAAAAGATGTCAGATGAGATATGCACTCTACCAATTGAAACCCCAAAGTGGCTTCCTTCCACTTGTGGGGAGGACGCAGTGGGGCTGGTGATGCCAAACAACCACCTCAAAAAGCTGGCCATGCAGTGCTGTTGTTGCACTTAACCTGTTAGAAGTGAAACATTATTTGGCTAAATCAAAGATTTTTTTTTTTTTTTAATAACTATGTAACAGACTTCAATTATTTATTTTCTAAGATAATTCTTTTAACTTTGGATTGTTACCTTTACATGGCCTTTACATGCTTGAAAACAAAACTAAACAATACAAAAACAAAAACGTAAAACTGTCAAAAACTGCATTATGCAGATTCTGTGGTCACCATTAAAGTTAAATATGCATGAACTGGTGACAGATAGCTGCACTACAAAGTACAACAGGGTTTGAACATTCCAATTTAAGTGAGGTAAACATTGTGTGAGCTCCTATTCTGTCTGTTAAGGGAACAATTTCTAATACAGAGTATTTCTGTTAAGAAACTGAAAAGCATTGTATAATACAAAAAACCTGATACAAGTCACTGAATATAAAATGGCAGATGTACAGCTACTCTACTTTGAGACATTTACTGTCTGAAAATGCATAAATGAGAATTAACCATTTTGAAAACCGTTTCACAGCCAGAAATCATCAACATCAGTTACTATAAGTCATCTAGACTATGGTACTGTCAGACACTGCTTCACACAACTCAGGAAAACCCTTAAAATATTAAAATTCCTTAACGGAACTAGACAGCTAAAATAAGAGTGCTGTGAATCCAAACACTGCAGCTGTCACTACCAAAGATAATGGTAAGCAAAGGAGGCCTGCTGGAACCATTTTGTTACAGTGTGTTACTGGAGGAAAAATGACAAAAATCAGAGAACCTGAAAGAGGAGGAGACAAGGAAGTGCCCCCCACAAAAGACCATTTGAGGATTTCTAGCTATGAAAAAAGGTACAGAGGGTGGTGGGCCTGAGGATTGCCTCTAAGGAGCCAATCACAGGTGAACAAGGGAATTACCTTCTATGTTTTGATTCCTCTCCTTCTTATCAAAATATGTCTACATACCTTTTTTTGTTAATAAACACAAGCAAGTCAAAGCAGGAAATATTTCTATTTTCAATTTATTCCCTAATGAAAGAAAAATGCAAGACCTTGAGAAATTTTTGATGACCACTCAAGATGAAAAGAAAGAATATCAGGAAGTTTATCAAAAAACATAAAACTTCAGTTTTGATATGAGAGGAAGCATTAAAGATGGTAAATCAGATACTGTATAAAGCCTTCATAAAAAGACAGAAATTCTTTTAAAAGGAGGAATGTTTTAAGTCCCTGTGGATAAGGGTCAGAGGGTTGGCCAACAATGTGGACATCCTGGTGGTGGTCTGTTATAGACCACCAAACCAGGATGAAAAGACGGACGAGGCATTCTACAAGCAGCTGGTAGAAATCACTCAATTGCCAGTACCTGTTCTCATGGGGGACTTTAACTCCCCCCACTTCAAGACTTCTATAATCTCCCCCCTTTTTCTCCCATATGTTCTGCTGTCCCTCTCTCTTCTCATTTTTCTATTGACCTTCTCTGATTGTAAAAGACTTTATTTACATCAATGGACCCCATATCCTACAATCCCACCAACACCTCTGAATCAAACAAGCACGTCTTCTAACTATGTCACCCTTTGTAAACATTTCAGTAGGAACCAAGATGCAGAATATCACAACAATACTTACACAGTTTCCCCCTTGTTCAGAGCTATAACTTGTAGCATGGACTGTTCCTTGGATAGCTCCAAATTGTACTTAGAAGCATAAGCTTAGCTAAGGTACAAGGGAAGCAATTTAGTAGAATTATCCACAATAAAGCTACAAGAAAAACCTTTATCAGCAACTTCACTTTGTATTCTGGTGCTTACAAATGAAGGAATAAATCATCTGTCTTCTGTACCCACAGAGCTGATGAAGGGATACTTCAGAAACAATACATAAGCATTTTTTAAAAAGTTTTAGAACTTCCTGTTTAATACATTAATATCAGTAAGTAGTTGAGAGTGTGCATCAACACCAGCTATCCTATCACTCAATATGGAACGCAGAGCTTTGTATAGTCAGTGTATGGCTGAAAAGAGAGAAACGAGGAAATTAAACAGATACAGGTTAAGAACCTGTAAATAGGTTAAGACCACCATTAAAAACAGTGTCTGATTGCATCATTCACCTTTTCTTCTCAAGAATAATTATTACTTGCTGAGCAACATGAAAGTCCCAATCCTAAAGTAAATCAACTACTAACACTTAAATACCAGTAGTGTTCTGATTATGCCCAAAGCTACTGTCACACCAAAAAAAAAACAAAACCAAACAAACAAACAAAAAAAGCAGAGAGAAGGCAATTAATTTCATGTGACCCTTCTATAAAGGCAAAAAGCTAAATGGAATATCAACATTATTAGAATGTTAAAATGTAATTACAATTAAAATATTCAGATGTACTCAGTGGGTAGTTATAATACAGTTCCCAAATGTAATGTATGTAAATGACTGACTTTGTATTTATATACACATAAATATGTTAGGATACACTAATGCCATTTAAAAATAGATTGACCAAAATATATTAATCACGGAACAATAGTTTTATCCATTATGTCAACACACTTTTGAATTCATACTATTGATAAAATGCATTAGAAATAATTCATATATTCTCTTGTAAACAAGTATGCTTTAAAAAAGTGCATTGTTTTCATCCATTCCATTAAACACATCCTGCATTCATATCTAAATAAAAAATATTTATGCATTTATATAAACAAATAGATAAAGCATTTACATTTCTATTTATTTTATCAGTTCAAAATGGGTTTATGTGACACCTAAAATTAAGGATCTTAAAATGAGTAATCCTGTAGTACTCCTGAGCACATGCTTATGATCACTATGTTATACAGGCTGACCTCAGTGGAACAGCATCTATCAACAAACAAATGTTTTAGTGAATCATATTTCATTTAATAATGCCTGTAAATGTGACTCCAGTAAAGCTCCAATATCTTGCACACAACCAGAAATGCAAAGAGACATTTTCAAAAGCCAGGGCAAATGCTATGGATGACTTTCCCTGGCTTTCACCAGGCGCTGCCATTAGAGTGCTTTAGCTTCCATTAAGTTGTCACTTCCCTGTGCTGCCAGCTTTTCAAGGGGGACAATTCGTTCTGACAGAACCATGGCCTGTCACATACACTAACAGTTCAGTAGAAATGAACAGGAAAACCCTCAAAGCTGATGGATTTATTAGTGATTAGAACTGGCATATATATTGCTTATATGTACAAAGGTAGGTAATTAATAATCTTTAACCAGTTCATCATAAGTGCTTCATATTTGTTTGTTGGAAATACGATTTATGGCATACAAATGTAAACAACATTAAGAAATTCTTTCATTAGTTTCTGAACTTTGTAATTAATTAGCCTTTATTGATAATGACAATTTTTCTACAACATCTAACTCATACATACTTTTAAATCGTAAGAATTGCCATACTGCCTAAGAGTAAAAGCTCGTCTAGTCCAGAATCCTGTGGGCAGCAGCAAACACTTAGGAAAAGAACATAAGCAATGCTATGTGAAGCATAGCATTTGTCCTCAAAATACACTCCTACCTTCCTGCAGTCAGAGGTTGCTGAGCTGCCTGAGACAGAGCTTGTGTGTAGATCACTGCACCTAACAGCTGCTACGTGGCCCATCCTGCATGAAAATCACTAAACTGATAGTTTTGCAATTATGCTCCATGTGACAAAGAGCAGTTTGCTAACATTGCCTGACAATATCACTGAGTGCTAATTCCCATACAGGGAAAAATTTCTCTTTCATTCAAAGCATTCCTGATTGTATGGGTCTCTCGTTTCACTTAGCTGCCCTTATTACAAACTCAAGAATGTAAATCAATTTAAGTTTTCATCCAATCGAAGATATCTTGTACTTCTTGTTTTCCTTGTCATCTTCTGTTCCAGTATGTTCTCTGTTTCTGCCTGTCAGACACATGGTGATCAGAAAAACACTTGCTACGTAAAATGTGAACGCACCAAGTATTCAAGCATTTAAGATCTCCATATCTCAAGTTTTCTATCACAGACATGATCATCAGTCTTTAACATATTCATCATATTATAAGTTTTAGTGAGAAGAGTTCAGAGTTATTAATTATATTTTATCTTCAGCAAGTTTCAACAGAGAAACTTCACACAACCTGGACACTAATAAATTAAATTAAATATGTTATTTCAGTAATATCCTGTCTCTGTACAAATATGGAAAAATGAAGCATTAAAGAGTGCAAATGGTTTCCTAAAGCAGAAGACAAAGACACAATTAAGCATAGAATCCTAAAAAAATAAGCCAATGAAGTATTTTCTTCTTCTAACTCTGTAGACTTGTCCATTTTCCTCTCAGTCTCATGCTCTGTGCTCACCTCATCTGTTAGTTGCCATTGTAGTTTATAGACCTTCTAGAAATTATTCTACTGGGCAGCAGACAAAGGCAATAGGGCCACCGCATATGCATAAAGCATAGAGTGGCATAAAGAGAGTACATGATGTCAGAAGAAAAGAATCAGAATATTCAGACACTTGGGAAAGAGAGATCAGTTTGCTAGTGACAGCAACAGCCAGAGTAGAGACAGAGTTACAGCCAGCTGGCTGAGAAGGAAGGATGACAGCCATCATATTAGCTGAGAACAGCCAGGAAGTCTCAAGCACCACCACAACAGAGAGACTTGGCCCATTATTAGGGACAGAAGAGAGTGCATTAAATGTTTTGAAGGACATAAGCAGAAGGACAATTGATAAAGAGGAGAAAAAGAAGTAACTAAAGTTTAGAGGGCATTTTACTAATTCATGGGAGATTAACATGAAAACTAGGGTAGGAAAAGATTAGACAATGTACAAGGTACGTAAGAATGATAAAAGAATGATTTGGGATGGGTATATAGAGATAGGAAGGAAAGGTGAAAACAGAATAAGAGATGGAGAGCTGAAGTAATAGAAGTCTGAGCAGTGGAAAAAAAATCAAAAATATTGTTTGTAAGTTTGAGATAATACTGACTACTTAACGAGGAAATGAAACATAAATAAAAATGAATAAAAGAAAAAAAATATTTAGAGATGCATATTCATTACTGAACAAGTGATTAGGGAGAAATTCAGTCTCCCAGAAGCTGAAGACTCAAGATTTAGGGAGAAATCTCTACAGGTCGGGAGAGTGGGAAATGAGATAATCACCTTCTATTACTGTTTTTATTTTCCGAACAAATACATTTTAAAAGTTCAACATTATTTCTGAGTTTTATTATATTTTGGCATAACAGTTAAAACTCAAATTGTTTAGAATGGACAGATAGTGAAGGAGATTTTTTCATTTGCTTAGAAAAAGCATTGAATTATCTGGTGATATTAAGTAGTCAAGGTTATGTTTCTGCTATTACATAGATACCTGACCAAAGACTTCTAGCTAAATGATGCATGCTTGAACTCAGACATTTTAACTTCCAAAGTCCATTATTTTTCCCTCATAAACAGCCCTTGCGGATTAGGATTTTCTTTGTATTCAAAACTTTCCATCTTACTGAAAAGGTTTTTAGGAAAATTTGAAAAGAGTTTTGACCTGAACTGCTCTGAAGTTTCTGCACATATGTCTCAAGATAAGCAGAATATTTCACAGAAACCACAGAATAACTTCATCTGTTTTCTTTCCTATTATATTAATTTTAATATTAAGATTTCTGTGGCAGTTGGAAAAAATCAAGGCTGAGTGATGTCTTATGTTGCCAGATGGATAGGCTGCTTAGAATCTGAGTCAGAGAACAATTAGTCAAGTTTTCATTATGAGTAGATAGTAAGTACAGAAATAATAAGCTGAAAAACTGAATTCTGATAAACTTATTGGTTGAGTATGAGCTGGTAAACCATTTCTATTTTTTCCCCATATTTGTTCAGAAGTTCTTGTTATATTCTTCAATGTGCCTAATAACGACACTGAAAAGAAAAAATAGTTATTAACTAGCACTTTTTCCGTTCTTTCCCAGCTTCCCTCCCCCTTTCCCCCCCTTCCCCCAAAAATAAAAAAAATAAAAATTAAAAAATAACAAAGCTCATCAATTACCCTTAACACTCTAAATAGCTGGCAATGTTTATCCAAATTCCTTTCAGAGTTATTCAGCTCTATCTTGCAGCTCATTAAAAGGATCTCTATTTACTTGTTGTGTGTTACAGTCCTTAACTTTGGCACAACACACAAAAAGGAAGCCAATTTTACTTTTCCCTGTGGTGTTAATTGGTAGAGCACGCTGCCTGCCTCTTCATTAATTATGTCAATATGTATGAAACTTTCATTTTTATGGTGGTGTATTAACAAAGCTGCGGAATGAGGATGACAAAAAGCCAGCAAATTTCTGTGCATAAGAAGCGGATAATGAAGGCTACTAATGGTCACAATACAATGTTTATTTCAAAAAGAAGCTTTTTTCCTCCCTATCACTTTCAGATAACATCTACAGCAAGCACTTGATGAAATAAACAAGATCAAGTTCTCTGTAGAAAGTAAGTAAGCCTTCATATAGTGCACAGATAATGGACCTGGAAACTCTATAACTTCACAGGTCGCAAAGAGTGAGGGAAGGACCTCTACTTCAGTTGAAATAGTTTTGCTCCTAGGTCAATTTTAGATGATTTACCAACCTCATCCAAACAATGGTATAGAAATCTCTCTGACAGCTCACTAAACACATTTTTTTTTTTTTTTTTTTTTGTCTCTAAACTACCATGACAAAAACAGTCGCTGTATCCATGAAATTCTGGATGTCTTCTGCCTATTTCTCTTTACTAACCACATAGTTTGGTAGAAGAGTGACACCTAGCTTTTTTTTCTCCTTGTTTTTTTTTTTTTTTTTTTTTTTTTTTTCCCTCTCATCGGTCACTCAAACATCATACATCCATGTTGTAGTATTGCAAGCTAAACATACGTACAACCCCTCCAAAATAAGGTTTCCTTTGTGGGGGGAAAAAAAAAGTTACTTTAAGAAAGCATATTTTAAGTGTTTTTGACTTTGTGACTTTGTTCATTCCCCCAAAGTGCATGTATAACAAGCAATTTTATGGTACACAGTTGACATGTAATTCTTTCTATGAAAATTGAGCAATGTTTGTGAAGAACTTTCTGGTGTGAAGAAGTGGAAAAATGCTACATATTTGATTTTAAATGAAAAAACAAACAAACACAAAACACTTAAAAACAATACTTAGCAAAACTAATCTAAAGATAGTTACCTTGAAAATGGAACAAAATAGAAACATTTAATGTAGGTAACACATAAATAGAAAATTAGGTTTCTTTATAATACATAACAGTACAGCATGAGGAAAATAGTATCCACCGTATAGTCAGAGAATCCTTCAAAAGAGTCTTACTTGAATCTCAGCGACTTCAGATACAGCACACAGAATATAATTACACCAGGGAGAGTGTCTGGAGACAGAGATGTAAAGAACAAATGAGATGCATGATAAACCACTGCAAATCCTGAAATGCTGAGCACAGTTCCTTATATTAAGAGTTTTAAAGTATTACAAAGTAGAAATGAAATACATTAAAAAGTTCCCATTTTATAAATCTAGAATTATCTTTTACAGCCTTGGAATGCACAACTAGAAAAGCTTTCAATTTGCCACCGAGGCTGCAACAGACAGAAGTCACAGGTGTTTGTTTCTTACCTCACACCTCCTCCAAGTGACAAAAGGATTCACATTGCCAATAAATAGATTTGAAGGATTAAGGGAAAAACAAAAACAAAAAAAGAAAACACAACCAAAGTTAAACATACAATTTAATTCTGCATATGCTACTTCTCACAAACTACAGAGTTTACATTCCAATCTGTGTTCTAGTCTCTTTATTTCTTTACTTCTGTGGTTCGTATAAATGATTCGGGATGTCCTTAAACTAGTTCTTTACAGAACAACTAAGCAATTAAAAGAGAAAAATGTATTCAATATTCCTTCAATATTCCTACATTCCTTCAATATTCCTACATTCCTACTTGTACAAATGGAATAATATAACCCAGCAGAAAAAGAACGTTAACTCTTGTATTTATGCTCCCTCCCTCATTCTTCAGTTTCTCCTTCTGCACTGTTTGACCTAAAGGCTAAAACAACAAACACAAAAATAAATTGATCTGTGTGTTGTAAGCACTCGTCCTTCAGGTAATTCCAGTTCGGCCAATAACAACAGTGGATCAAGAGGGAAATTCACACTAGGGGAGCATACTCCTTAGCTGAGTTCACAAAACCAGAACAAATATGCCTATTTCCTGTCAAATGTTCTTGCCACATATGAAAACAGCTTACCACCTCTCAGATGACCAGCAGCCCTCTGAAACAGGCATGGAAGAACTGCAGGTACCAAGGTGTCATGCCTGTTTAACTCAGGTATCTTGCTGAGTCTTAGAACATCTCTCTTTTGCCAGTTTGGTTTCTACTTTCCTTCTCCACTTTTCTACTATCTATGATATTTATATGTTATTTCTCTTAGGCTAGAAATTTCATTGTACACAGACTGCATCTTTCTGTGCACCTACATGGCCCGACAGTCGAACCCAGGATGCTCACAAAACAGAATACATTCATATTTTCAATAAACACATTTCTTTATGCATCTCCTTCCATACTAAAGTAAATAGTCCTTCCATAATCAGAAAACATTAAGAAATACACACACACACACACACACAAAAAAAAAAATAAAAATAAAAATGTTAAGTCTTGTATTTATGCTTTCTCATTCTTCAGTTTCTCCTTCACTGTTTGACATCTCTGTATTTCCTTATGGTAATTACACTCCCCTAGCATCACTGAGGCCCTGCTCATAACCTCTTGACATCAAACCTATTCCTCACTTCAGTTCTTCATATCCATCATCTCAGGATCCTCCTCCTCCTCTTCTCACTTGGATTCAAGGAACCAGTTTTAGACAGCTGCACATATCCCTCCCATTACTTGGCAGATGCTTCACTGCTGGACAAGTCTATGTTCTCTTGTTCTCTGTTACCAACATTGTCTATTGTCATTTCTTCTTCCTTTCCTGTCTGGTTGCTAGGCCCTATAATATTCTCCATTTGTAGATTCCAAAGATATTTATAAGTGACATATTTCTTTACTCCTAGTGCCATTAAACCTACACTGAAAAAAATATGTTTATTCAACTCTTACTATTTCTTGCTTCTAGTAAGTTTGGATAAGTTATGACAAGAATATGTAATGAAACATTTTCTACATTATTAGTCCTAAGCTTCATCTGGAAGCAGTCTTGCAAAGAGACAGAAATTAAACCCAGAATATAAGAAGATAATTGAACAGTCACATCTACTATTCTGTAACTGAAACAAGACTTAAGTATAAAGGAAATACTCCAGAAAAATTTGCATCCTTATCAAAATGCATCTCTTATAGAACTGAGGTAGCTGGCAGCAGCAATATTTTTTTAGCATCAAGTTTGAAAATAGGTCTTAAAACAAGGTACTTGCTACTATTTCTCCCTAGGAGCAGCTGACATCAAGAAGCACACTTCAAGTGTGCCATTTCATAGTGCTAGCCATTCCCTGTGCAGTTTTTATTTATTTATGTATAAAATACTAAGACTTTGGACTAAGAAATAAGGGAAAATTTCTTTGAAATTTCACTGCATTGATGTTAATTAAAAATATTAAAAATACTACATGAAAGTTCTGTAATATTTGCACATTTAATAGAAAGCACATGTGAAGGAAAGAATGGAAACAAAAACAAAAACAAAAAAAAAACAACAAAAAAAAACAGATTTATAGTCATTTTATCCAGAATTCATCAAAACTGCAAGATAATATACCAAAGGCAGCTGATGGATATTTTTTTCTCTTCCATATGGATAATTCTTTTTCTGTCACTGAGATAAAATGTTCTTTGTCAGCAGCTACACTTCCCTGACAGATTTTATACTTCAGTGAAGAATGTTTTATGTTCAGCAGCTGGCACATAAGTATTCTCATGCAGTTACTGCATTTCTACCCTTTTCAATTCTACAGAATTACACTTCTTTTCCTTATGTTCTATCCCAACTTAAAACAAAACAAAAACATTCCAAAAACAGACAAAAAAAAAGGACTCAAAACAGCTTACCTATTCCCACATACCCTATCATCGGCCTCACACACCTTTTTTCAGTAGCATACAAATATACTTATAATCCACAACTGTATATTCCAGCACATATAAGATCCAAACAATTCTTTAATTTTGTATATGAAACAAAAAATAAGATAATTCTGAAGACTTTGAAGACTTTTTTTTTTTTTTTTTTTTTTTAATAGATATTTGCACTGGGAAAAAACAAAACACCAAATTCTCAGAAAGGAAGAAGTAACTCTCCAGAAAGTTGCATCAATGCTCATTATCTGTCAATGCCAAAAAAAACTGTAACCTGAATTTGTCTAGTTTTGCATTCTGGGTATTGGTAGTTGTTACATGTCTGTTTGTGTGACTGAACAAACTTCTGTTACCACAGTTATGGTCCTTAGTAAATGTATCACAGAATCATCAAATCACAGGATGGTTGAGGTTGGAAGGGACGTCTGGTCCATTCTGGTCCAATTTGGTCCCAGACCCATGTCCAGGTGGCTCTGGGAGATCTCCAAAAGGGAGGGGGAGACTCCACAACCTCTGTGGTTCACACGGTGAAAAATTCTTTCCTGATGTTCAGACAGAACCTCCTGTGCTCCAGTCTGTGCCCACTGCCTCTGGGCCTGGCTCTGGGCACTGCTGAGCAGAGCCTGACTCCATCCTGTATGTGCACTCTACCTTCAGGGGTTTGTAGGCATGGTGAGATCCCCCTGAGGCATCTCCAGTCTGAGCAGTCCCAGCTCTCTCAGCCGTTCCTCACAGTAGCCACACTCCAGTCCCTTCATCACTCATGTGGCCCTTCTTTGGACTCTGTCCAATATGTACATGTCACTCTTTTTCTGGAAAGCCCAGAAATGGACACAGGATTCCAGATGTGGTGTAGTAGTAGAACTCACCAGTGTTGAATAGAGGGGAAGGATCACCTCCCTTGATATGCTGGTAACACTTTGCTTGATGAAGCCCTGGATACCATTAGCCTTCTTTATTGCAAGAGCACATTGCTGGCTCGTGTCCAACTTGGTGTCCTCTGGCACCCTCAGGTCCTGTTCTGTCAATATGCTTTCCAGCTGGGTGGCTCCCAGAATTTATTGCTGGGGGCTTTGACTCCCCAAGTGCAGGACTTTGCATTTCTCCTTGTTGATGTTCAGGAGATTCCTGCCAGCCCATTTATCCAGCCTGTCCAGGTCCCTCTGGATGACAGCATGACCTGATGGCATAACTTCTGGCATATCATCTACGCTTCCCAGTTTTGTATCATCTGGTCATGATCATACTGTATCAATTGGGAATAAATCACTGCTCATCAGCTCAGGTCAAGTTAATCCCTTCTTTAATTTAAATCATGTCTCTAAAGCTTTCACTGTCAAATGTGTTTCCCAATTCAGTAGTCATTCTTATGGAGCTTCTCTAATTTTGAAATTTATAAAATTTCATCTTGAGTTTCCAAATATGACAAATGGACACAGCACTCCCAATAGAAGTCAAGTAGTCTGAACAGAACACTTAAGAAATGTATTGTTTTCACATCCAAAACTTGTGCTACCCATCTGGCCCATGGCACTTGGAACTCATATTCCAAGCCTCCATTGAAATGGTGAAGACCCCACTGATGGATTTTATAAATTTATATAAATATGTATATAATATATATATTATATGTATATTTGCTATGTATATTATTTTAACTGATAGTTTTAAAACAAATTGCTTGTAGTCAGTTTATCAAGTGATTCAGTTTGTTACAACTCTGTCACTTTTCCAATATTTCCCATTCTCTACTCTTTTTATCACCTACAAACTTCAGTCTGTGATGTTTTGCTTGCATCTTGGTCAGTGACAAAAAATGTTGTGTATCACCCAGTCCCTGAGTGATTCCATTAAAAATACATGTGATTATAGTCTCTGCAATTTCACAGTGAGATCTCCCACTTAACCATTTTTATATACAACATATATGAATAGTTCTAGATTAAAACATCCTCTGACATTACCCATACTATTACTTTTGTTAACGAAAACCATAATTGTCAAGTTTATCTATTCTATCCAGATATTCCTGAATAATAATAAGTTGTTGAAATAACAAATACTGATCTAGAGTTCCACATCCAACCTCTTCTAATTTTTAGCTGTTTTTTATACTTAAAATATAAATATTTCTGATTTCCACAGGTTCAGTCTAACATCTTCCTTATTCATTTCTAGAATGGAAAATGTTACGTTATTTAGTCTCCACTCAACTATAGAACAGAAATTATTACACTCTTCTACCGTTTCTGCAAATGGTATCTCTATCATTTCCACTCAGTAAAGGACTAATAGCACTGTTAAACTTTAAATTTTAATATGCTTAAAAACTAATGCTATGATTAAATTTTTATTTGTTACTGTTGTGTCAGTGCAAAAGAACATCCAATACTTCAAACAAGAATACACTCTTGCCATGGAAATGATTCCTGGTGATCCCAGTTCTGCCTGTTCAATTCCCTTCACTATGCATAATTAAAAAACAAACAAAACAAATAAATAAAGAGAAGACCTGCTTGCACTGCTTTTCCAAGGAAAGAATATAATTACAGTACTTAGGCTACATACTTCAATTTTGGCTGCTTTTACTATTATAGCCCTTGCACATATATGAATGTGCCTATGAAAAGAAGCAATCAGTACAAGAACTCTATATATCACATACAATACAAACCTATTGCACTGTACGTTACACAGATTAGCGCATCCAAATGAGGGGTGATAAATTAATGGTACATTAGTATCATTATTCTAAAATAATACATGATGAAATAATATCAACATGATAATAACACCTGCATTACAAGAAAATTCACAGTAACAGCTTTGTGCCCTAACCTCTGATGACCCCAACAAGCCACTACTCTCCACTCTGCCCTGTCTCCAGTGTATTTCTCTCTCTCCCCCTCTCACACACTCCCTGCACTTCAAATAGCATCACTTTCATGGCTTCAGAGAAAAAGTTAATTAATTTCCTATTTGCAAAAGTTTTTTTTTTTTTTTGTTTTTTTTTTTTTTTTTTAAGTATGTGAAGACTATTATCAAGTCCTTGCTCAGGCTTCTCTTCCTCAGCTTTTCCCTGTAGGTCACATTTTCCAGAGCTCTGCTGCTTCATACGCTCCTCAGTACTTCTACTGTCAAAGTCACATTTTTCTTGAAGCAGTGTTCCTAGAATATTGCCTTGCAGCTGAAGCTTTACAAATACCATTTTTTAAAGTACTGTTTCAGAGGCCTTACTTAGTTGTTGTCCTAAAACAGCATTTTGCAAGATCTTTCCCAAAACATTTATCCACTTTGACAGAAAGCTATTTACAGCTACTCTTTGAGTATGGCATTTTGTGTTTTTTAACAAGATGCTTTATATCCACGTGCAATAGGTTTATTTAAGCCATATTTCCTAAGAAAGAACACCACATTTGCTTAATGGACCTTGCAAGGCAGAATCTCTCTACTGACCTACTTCTACACTGACTTTTAAAGGACTATCTAGGCTGACTGTGCCAAACTCCAAACCAGAACCAAAACGATCCAAAAGGGAAAGTAAACCAGCATAGTGCTATACTTGACAGAGTACATCCTCCTGTCAGAACATGAAGAAGAAATTCACGTGTACCTGAAAAACACAGTTATACACATCTTTGACTATACAGTTCAAAATTAGATTTGGGGGGTGAAGGGAGGTTACAGAAATGTCTATTCCATTAAGCTAATTTTTATCCCGTAATGGTTACTTTTTTTTTTTTTTTTTTTTTTTTTCAAATAAAGCAGCAGTAATGACCTAACTGCATTAGTTCTTCTTAAGTGTCAGTAATACGTATGTTTGGCAAAGTGTGTCAGGGATTCAAAATAATTAAATATATAAATAAATAAACAAAATCACAAAATCAACTGGATTCTATATCCTGAGTAAATAAATAAATAAATTAACAAAAAAAAAAAAAAAAAGAAAAGAAAGGGGGAAAGCTTTAACCTCACTGAGTCAGGTGAACAAAAGGCCAACTTTTTTGACCAACTTGTACCTGTATCTCTAAAGCACAAAATAATCTTTTATTTAACAGTAGATGCATCAAAACTGTAGCCTGAGTAATTAGAGAGCAGTTTTAATATGAAAATTGAGCCCCCAAAGTACTCCAAGAGAATATACAGGCAAGCTGCTATACTGCACCAGCATACATTTGCATGGAGATGAGATGCAAAACAGGTAAGATGCAAGACACAACTAGAAACCGTTTACACACGCCTGAATGTGGGGAGGCTTCCATGCCACCATAAAATTGTGGTGGTCAGGTTGAGAGCCAATTGTAACGGAGCAGTGAAAAAATGTATTTTGTATTCAGATACTAATCCTGCTAGCTTACAAGTAAACACAGCTGTTAAGAAGAGAGTTTCAGGACTTTTTCCCTCTAAGGAAAACTTTTTGTACATTTTACCTACAGATTAATGTTCCTGAGACTTTCTCTTTTCCTTCCCCACACAGATGCTAAGTGCAAACTGGTTCTTCTATCTTGAACTATGTTATGTACAGTGCTTTGGGATAAATCAAGAGTTGTGATTCTTGTACGGTTTTAGAAAAAATAAATAAATAAACAAATGTCTAGAAAGTGCTTGAACATACCTTGTAGATATATTTTCACACACTGCATATGGAAGTGAATTTCATGGCCACTCTAAATGACATAGTCAGGAACATTACATTCTCCCAACTTGTTGGGAGAATTCCAACCCAGAGCAATTCCACGGCTCATTTTGGTGCCATGAAAATTGCTTCCTAATTGCTTTAGGAATATTCCTAATTGCTTTTTAATAACATTTTTACATGCTGAAACAAAACTAAAGCTTCATTCAAAATATTATTTCATATTGCTCAATAAAAGCATTGCAGAGCCCTTTAGGAAAAATCCATGTTGTTAAAAGTAAAACAAAAAGAAAAGAAAAAAGAGTCATTAATTATTAAAAAACTACTCACAGCTTAAAACAAATTCTGTATTTCCCTAAATGGATAATAATGGATTTTTTTATTTATTTATTATATCATCTACTTCTTTGTTAAGAATCCTCCATCTGTCTCCAAGAAAAGTGTTGTTGAACAGTGTGGTTTAAAGCAGGTTTCTGAGTTTCTTGTCTTCCCCCCCCCCTCCCCCCCTCCGGCAATTATCTTGTAACCTATAGGTAAAGGCATTTCCCTTGTGTAGGGAAATATTAGGGACAAATAAATTAAATCAGGAAAGACAGGGTATGAGAAACACAGCTGAGTGACCACAAAGAAGCAAAACTGCACACAGTTAAAAATATCTGGTTCCTCCAGAGGTGGGTATGAGTGAATAAGGCAAGTATGATGAGGATAACTAAAATAAAAGCACAGTTTGATTTTTGATTGATAGATAGATAAGAAACAAAATGTAATAAAGAAGTTCAAAAGAAAAAAAATTGTAATCCTCTTGCTGAATAGGTAGAAAATGTCATTAATTCTGATGGGGCTTATCAACTATGCTAAAGCACATACACATCTGCATGCTCTTTCCATAAAGCCTCTGAAATCATGGGGATGAAGAATGAGATTATGATGAGCCACAAAGGGCTGAAATGGCTCTAAAAGGCTGTCATACCCTGTGAAGTATCAATGTGCAATAGCCAGGAGAAATGAACTAGTATTACCAGTCAAGATTTCTCCAAACACCCTAAAATGAATTTTCCTTCCTTCCTGATAAGCTTATTATTTAAGTTTATAAATATGGACTTGCAAAAACAGTTTTCCTTTTTACCCAATGTATTCTGCTGTACTGAAGCATACTACTGAGCATTTTCTAAGGCTTTTTTTTTTTTTCCAGAAGCCTTGGAATACACTTATTAAAAAGCATGCAGCAAATGTAGCAAAATGTAGCAGGCATGTATTTGTAACTCTCAGCAAATCCTTGTCCTGGGCAGACATGATTTGGAGATCACTTTTGAAAGCTTATCTAAGTGAGGGATAAGACAGCATTCACAGTTCTTTCCCAAATACAATATGTTCTGGTCAGTAGCAAAATATGTTAACGTACGACTGACAGAGAGTTGTTCCATTTCCAGCTTTTGACTTAAACCACTTCTACCCCTTGGCTCCCCAAATATGTTATTTCTTTTTAGTCATTCAAAATAAGAAAGTTCCATTGTAAAGATGTTTAAGTTCAGCTCTAAATACAAGTGAGTACTAAAATCATTTCCTCACTAAATGCATCAGAAAGCTGAGGCAAATTTAACCTCTCTGTACAGAGTATCTTGACAGAATAAAGTGAAATAACTTCAATGATTTAATGTATTATTAGCAAATTTATTTTTTAAAAGTTTGACTAAGATTATTTCTAGCAATACTGTTATGTTAGCACAGAACTTTAAATACACAGCATGCTGAATTACCCTGAAAGGAGACAAATTAATATTTACTATAACCTACTAAATATTTTATTGAGTCCAAAAGGTCCACCCACTTAAAACACTCCATGACAATCTCAGGAAAAGCTTCGCTTAACAGAGAACATGCTGATGTCAAATCACAGCCAGCACTGTTTGCAAACATTACCAGGACAACCAACAGCAACTTAGGTGCAGTGTGACACTTCACTTAGATCCAGCACTAAGCTTGCTGCTCACCTGCTGCACAACCAGAAATCCTAAGAGTTTGAGAATATTTCTAACCAAGTCCCTCAAACTGAGCCTAATGTCTCAGAAAGCCTCCAAAATAATGATGCATTGACCTGCTGCTTCAATGGTATTTGGCTTTGCAGGCACTCCCACCACTGTTAACTAGTCAACAAGTGCCCCTGGATTTCTGGACTTCTAACTTGTGGGCAATCTCTAAGTAGCTTTAATTAATGCCACCATAATAATATACACCGAGTAATAACTGAAACATAATAACAAGCTAAATTTGCATATTTCAATTATTCAGTTTCTGCCATTTTTTCTTAAAAATGTGAAATCCCAGTTCAGATTCTGCTCTGATATTACAATAGGCATCTTTGCATAGTTCATGTCCATAGTGGTCACTAAAGATAACTGCAGGTACTCAAAACCTGTACAATAATCAGTAATAGAGTAACTTGCCTGAGAATGTTTTGACTAAAGAAAGAGAAAATAATGTTCAGTTTAAAAACTGTATCTTTCCGGGCAAAAATAACCCAAATGTTCCAGTTACAAACAACTATACTCTGTCCTTCACATGTAAGTGGGAAACTGAATAACAACATTTAAATGCTATAATTAACTTGAAATCATTATAAGTTCTAATACCGTTCTACAAACACAAATACATATTTTTTTGGGAAATCCTAGTGGTACAAATGCCAAGTCTCAGTTTATAAGTGCCTTATTGGTCAGAACCAGTTAGTCTGTTTTTATTCCTGATAAAGCACAGAAATATATTACTTTGGTATAAATCTTCCTTTGTAGACCTTTGACACCTGATTTCAAGGAGAGGGTGGAGGAGTTCCTTATAAAATAAGTGATTTCTGTGGATGACCTCTAATATTAGGAAGTCATGCAAATACTTACAGTTTGCAAGATTGCAGGCAAGTGAAGTAAAAATCTTTCAACCTATATGCAAGTGCTGTAGAAAGCACCAACTTCCATTTGGAAATAGCATCCCTTTTATATTGCACACTTTTGTCTACTGTCAAGACATGTCTGATATTATTTTTAACAAATTATCACCAGATTCTTTAAATGACAGAACAAGAAAACCTTTAAATGCTCAATGATTCTTGAATTATTAAAGATAAAAGGGCACTTTGGTATATTTATTACCATATTGAAGGAAATCATCATCATTGATGTCTGGATTAAGCTCTTATCTTCTTAAATGGCCCCTTCAATGCTGAGATAAACTTAAAAATGCATTGCTACAAACCTCCAGAAATGAGTGTGTCCCCCCCCTTTTTAACTACTTTCTGATGTTATTAAGTGTAATTTCATTGTGCAGCACATTTTATCTGAATAAAAGAATGAAAAAGTTGTACTTAAAGATATGAAATTTTACCTTTACAAATATATTATTTCTTATTTAAATGATTTTAGAAAGATTTTCTATTTCCTGTAATTAGTAATTCTTGCTGAAAGTAGTAGGAAAAATAAGCATATAAAAACATACATTTGCAAGAGGGGAAATTAACAAAATACTGATGATCATTTTGCCACACAGAAAAAAAAGGGGGGGGGGGGGAGCCAGTTCTTTAGCTAGTGATCACCCCTGTAGTTCCATCAACTTAAATGCAATACCATTTAATTATCCTTGTGAGCAAGACATGCTAAAAATTATTAAATTCTTCAGTTACACATCATGAGTATGTAACTTATTTTGTAGACACCTTACATTGCCTATCTTCTACACTAAAATATTACCAACAAAAGCTCATAGACCACATAATCTAGTGAAACTCATAGAATGAAATTCATGGTGATTTGTATGCATTAGTGTGAACCATAACTATACATCTCATTTTTAAATAACATTCCTATAAACCCCATGGCAAAAAACAACAACAACAACAAAAAACTAGTTCTTCTGATGCCTTTTCTACGTTACTCTGCTGATTATTTAATCTTGTACTTCCTTGAAAGCTTATAAGCTAACTAATTCTTAATCTTCTGCAGTGACCTCGTCCATCTTCTCTTGTGGCTGTGAAGTCTGCTTGCATTATAGCTCAGTCTTTACAACGTGAATAACTGTATGTTTATATGCAAGAGCATAGGAAATAATAGTAAACAGAGAGATGGTTCAATTGAAGAAGGACATTTTTCCCTCTTTTCCCCAACACATTCTAATTCAATGCAGATGTTTTTACAAACTTTATAGTGGAGGCACAAAATATGTTTAATTATTGTAAGAAAAGAGGAAAAGCCGAGAAAAGTGACTTAGCAGTTTTCTAAAGTCCTGTTAGATATTGCTCCCTGGATATAATGATTCTGTCAATTTTGTACCATCGTCCCATTATGAAAGGTGGTCTTCATGGATATTCAACAAAGCAGAATGGGCATCAGCTGCGGACAAAAGTCCAAATGGCACAACTACATATACCTATAAAAAAGCTGTACCTCCCCAAAAATGATAGATATGCTTGGGCTGCCTGTTCAGAACAGCTGCTGTCATCTGCCATCTCTAAAAGCATGCCAAGACCTGAGACAGACTGCTACTGGCTTAGGCAAAACGCATGACACACTGCATGTTAAGAATAAAGCAACATACATAAATACTTGCTCTGTCTTGCTTTTTTAAACTACTACTGGTGTAATACATCTGATTTCCCCTTCATTAACCAGTTGTAGAAAGAACCAAAGGGCCTTTGAGTCCAGTTTTATACGAAGCTACTATACAGCAACTTTTACTTCAACCAGACTGTATGTTTTGCTTTATTTTTCCAGTGTACTCTAATTCATTAAAATACTGGCTTGAATGGCTGGCTCCCAGAAATAAGACAAAACATTTCCCTAGAAGAGGTTAGGATTTGGAAAGATCAATAATGTCTGCTAATTTGCTGAGTAGGCCTACAAGTGCAGATAGACCAGAACTAACTCAAAGAACTAACCTGTGGAAGTAATGCAATGTAAAACAATGCATTTAAGGAAAATGAACAAATAAACAAACAAGTAATCTTAAGATTACATACTTCAGACTGCTGGGTTTAGGTGGGAAGGCTTTGGTACTGGGGGGCTGCAGGGATGGCCCCTGTGAAAGGAGTCCAGCAGCTGCCACATGTTAGATAAGGGCCAGCTACAGCCAGCTCTAAATGGCCCCCGCTGCTGGCTGGAGCTAGGGCCTGAGTGACGCTGGTTGGTCCTCCAGGAGAGCAGATTGAAAAAGGAAAAAAAAAAAAAAAAAAAACAAAAAGGCAAACAAACTAACAGAACCTGCTATGTAAAGCAGCTGGAAAAGAGGGGCGAGGAAAGGTGAGGGAACCAGCCCTGCAGACACCAAGGCCAGTGCACGGGGAGGTCAGGAGGTATTCCAGGCACATGGCAGAAGTTCCCAAGTAGCCCCTGGTGAGAGGTCCCTGGTGGAGCAGGCCCTGCAGACCATGGATCCCACATGGAGCAGGTCTCCATGCTGCAGCTCATGGAGGAGCCCACAGAGGATGTGGCCTGGAGGAGGCTGTGGCCCATAGAGAGCCCCCACAGGAGCTGGCCCCGGGCCAGAGCTGCAGCCCATGGAGAGGAGCCCACACAGGAGCTGGGGACCTGGGGGGAAGCAGCCGCCCATGGGGGACCCATGTTGGTGCAGTTTGCTCCTGACGGATGGACCCATAGTGTGGACCCATATTGGAGAAGTTCTTCAAGAGCTGCTGCCTGTGGGAAGCTCACACAGGACAGTTTGGGAAGGACAGCATCCCATGGGAAGGACGCCATGTGTAGCAGGGGGAGAGAGTAACTGTGAAGGAGTGGCACAGACGAAGCATTAGGGACTGACCGCAGCCCCTGTTCCCCTGTGCCACTTGAAGAAAAGAGGCAGGTGGATGGGAGGAAGGTGTTTTTACTTTGCTTTTAGTTCTCACTCTAGTTTTTTAGTGATAGCTAATAAATAAATCTCCCTGTGCTGAATCTGTTTTGCCCGTTACACTAATTGGCAAGCAAACTTCCTGTCCTTATCTCAATCCATGAGCCCTTTATTCTTTTTTCTTCATATTTTCTCTTCCTTTGGGAAGGCGGAGTCAGAGAGCAATTGTGGTGGAGTTTAGGTCCATCAGTGTGAAACCACCACAAAGACAGATTCTAAGACAAGGTCTTCTGCTAAGGTTCTTTGGTCATTCAAAGGCCTCTACACAACAGTCTTCTTTTGATAAAAAATGAAAAGTACTTTCATAAAGGTCTTGAAAACCGTATCTCCAAGATAATCTTAAAAGAGAATGAGAAAAATAGGAAGAAAAAAAAAAATCCTTCAGATAGAATGAATATGAAAGTCTCTTATCTGCATTCCGTCTAATGTTGTGCAACAGTACAGGTACAATGCTAGAATTGCCTTTTAGCACTTGGAAAAGCTATGTATTCTCCATAGAAAAGTCCACTGGGGTGGATTATAAAGTTCACAGTTTTATTTCTCTCAGCTGTTTCTACACCTACCAAGATTCCAAAGTGGGAGATAGTCAAACAGATCACAATAGCATCAGAGTTTCCCTATGTGCCATTCAGTAAAGTTTCTTTGGTAATGAAAGAAGCCAGGATCAAAAACCAAACAAACAAACAAAAAAAGTTGCCTTTTTTCACAGTACTAGTTAAGTTTTATATATATATATATATATATATATATATATATATATAATAATATTAATTAAATATTAAAAAATAATAATAATGGATGGTAAGGCATTTAAATAGTTAGAGGGCTGTAAGAATCTGGCTCCTTGGCATCTACAAATTCTTTCTGATGAGAAAGATGAGGCATCAGAAAATCTGCCTGGTAAATCATGCAGAGTTTCCAAATAAGCTTTCCCCTCCCGTGGATTTTTTTTTTTTTTTCTGCAGGAAATGATGATCAGGCCATATGTTACTATGACAGATCCAGTATTTCATAGCTAAAACACATATAGCTCCCGTAGTAATATTTCCTTAAAACAGGACAACTTCAAATGAAAAGCAAAAACTACTTTAATATCTACAGCCCACAAAAATCATGGTTGAGACACAGTCCCTGAAAGCAGCTTTATATTCAATTACTTTTGTAAATACATCCCCTTTTATTATTTTTAGGTTTTAAAAGACAACTAAATACTGCATTTAATAGTGAGCATGTGCCCTGCTGAAGGGAACACAAACTATAATGATATGCCTAGCTTAAAAGCAAATCTAATCTACTTGCTTATTAAATTTAAATGTGTTTAAGGCTGATATGGTTTGAAAATGATATGTAAAATAACAACTTCCATGGCTATAAATGTCAAGTCTAAAAATTATATGCAATATAACATACAAAATAAATGCTTCTTCATCTTTACATTTCAGTGTGCTCAATTCATTAAATGAGGTATTACAAGCTATGAGAAAATTTTACAACTCCTGAGACATAATTCGTCACAGTGTATTACAATGCAGCAAGGAAATACTTTAGAGGTTTTGTCATCAATGGATTAAAATTCTTATTAGAAAGAGGGTGGGGGAAAGTAGCTTTCTGATGTACCATGACCAAAATTACTCATCACAGCATATATTAAACACCTACGTGATCCTTTTTCATGACAGAATTTCTGTATAAAATGTTTTTTTCTTCCTTCGGAATTAAAACAAGGAAAAGAAATATCATATATTTTATTGCACAAGACTTAATGTAAAGAATTTCAGGACACAAAGCTTCCTTCCCACCTCAACTATTCTCTTGGGGCCTGGGGTTTGTTTGTTTGTTTGTTTCTTTTTTTTTTTTCTCTCCTTTACTGCACTCTAGGGATGGTCTTTTCAACTTACCCTGCTTTCCAAACACAACATATGACCAAAGTTTTATACCACTAGCTGGAAAGAAACTAAGAACCACAACACCAAGAAGTACAGAACACATACCCAAGTCCTGACCAAAAAGTCCCTGAACAGTTTATACAGACAGCAGAGCAAAACTCCATAGTAGAAAATACAAACAATAACAGAAAACGTTCACAAAATCTAACTTCAGCTTAGGGAAACTGCTCCCTCTAGCCCTCTCTAACCAATCAAGGGATTCAAAGAGGATCTCACAAGGCGTGATTGAGACCATCCATATTAGACTCTTCCTCTGAATTGCCTCCTGAAGGCACAGCTCTTTTCTTTACTAATTTCAGAGGGAATGTTAGTAGTCTATGTTTTATGAACATCACTTGCACTTTTCTCCAGCACTCATCTCTCCAGCAAGTTTTTTTTGCAAATGAGACGCCACTAACAGATGCCGTGACTGCAATATTGTTAGCTACTAACCCATCAAATTTATCTTCTTAGTCTATTTGAAGAAGTTGTAAAACTGTCATAATCTTGGAGACCACTGAAAAAAATCTATTTCAACTGAAGTGAATCCTTGTTACAAGCAAATAAAAACAATCTATAGTTGAAGGCTCTTAATTAGTTCACCCAAGCTTTTGTGTATGCTTTCTGTTCAAGAGTTCAAAAAGTCTTGACTGCAAAAGACTATTATCGAGAGCTAAAATGCTATCATTTATCCAGAGGTTGCTATTTATAATTAAATCCCAGTTTGAAAACCATTCAGGCTTAGGGTGTTTTAGTAAGACAAAAAAACAATAGCAGTTTTCTTATGTGAACATTTACAGCAGTTAAAAAGGTAAATGCTACTTGTCATTTCTCTGTAAAATAACACTTGTTCTGAAAAAAATATTTTTAAATTGCATTAATATTTCTAAGATATGTGCCTGCCTCTTGCCTTATCACTTCTCCAATCAGCCTAAAATTTAATATATTTGTCTTTCTCTGACATATAATTTTGATACCACATAACAGAAAAATATACATTGCCCCATATGTTCTCAGGGTGCAGTAAAATCTGGCTATATTTTTGCAGGTCAGTATCCAAGCATGATTTTCTGTTCCTACAAAACCATTAATATTACCAAGGGGATTATTAGGTGGCTGTATCGTTCCAAGCACTCAGCGCAAGATAACCCTAATCTAGTCTTATCACTTGCACACAAAAGCATTGGATCCAATAGCCTTCCATGTAATCCATCTCTGTCAACCACATTAAGGAAATTACCTGTCAGAAACATCATGGCCAAGATTCTGTGATTAAATACTAACTTAGAAAATGCTCAAGGGTATAGTTAAAAAAAAAAAAAGTAGAAAATTCATTTTAGTTTTTAGTTTTCCTTATGTTAACTTTGTGTCCACAAGCATTTGAAATAAAGAATTACTTACTTTATCAAGCAACTTTTGCATTGCCAAAGGAAACAACATATTTTAAATTTGTTATAATTCCATGAAGTTGTCTTTCATTATTAAGATATATACACTTAAAAACTAACAAACAAACAGATCAGGTCCTCTCATCTCCTCTCCTCTTTTTTTTTTTTTTTTTTTTTCATCCATGAATGGAAACTGCTATTGCTGAATGGAAATTGCTATTGCTGAGGTACAGAAATAGCAAACCTTGAGATTTACAATCCTAGTATTTTTTTTTTCCTTCATAGTTCTGTGTTTCTATGAACATAGCAATTGAAATATTATTCATATCAAGTTAACATGGCTAGCAGCACAGTCCTACAGCTCAGGTCACTCAGATCTAATCCACCACTCCATCAATGTTTGATTTGAAAATAAGTGCATTATTAAATCTGAATATCCTGGCTGTAATTTAAAGAAGGAAGCATGTCTGTATGCTGAGAAAAGTAAAAGCAAACAAAACAACAACAAAAATAAGCTTGACCCAAAGTAGTTCTACGGGTAAACAGATTTGAAGATTCTCACTGAGAAATCCTCTATTTTAAAACATCCAGCTTATTCTAAAGATATAAAAGAAGGGGGGGTTTGGGGGCGGAGTTCCTGAGAGCACACTGCATTCCACTATCCAGTTTGTTTGTTATTAAACAGTTACTAAACCCTAGTATGAAATTCTGAGGCATATTTCCAATAATGAGCCACCAGGTGACCTCTGAACCACTAATCACAGCTCTTTAAACCTACTAGTAAAACTATTTATTTTCATATATATTATCATCCACTTATCAATTCCATGTCTCAATTTGGCTGTAAGAATAGCAGGGTAGGACAAGTAAAAGGCCTTCATAAAAATCAAGGTACAGAACACCTACTACTCTTCCCTCTTCTTCATGATGTGGTCTGATTATTTACCTAATTAACCCTTTCTGGGCAACACTGTTCAGGAAGATTTTAAAGTATGAATACAAAAGAAAAAAATAACACCTTTAAGCCGTCAAGAATATTTAATATGTTTATTTAACATTACTGTAAGTTTAATAACTCCATATTAAAATTTAAAAATCTTACAATTAAAATGTTTCCCTGAAGTGACAAATTGGTGGGAATTTCTTTTCTAACAGGTAAGTGCATGGCACTCGATAATGCCAGTCCTCATGCTACACTCTTGGAAAGAAAAAAAAAAAAAAAAAAAAAAAAAAAAAACCATAATAATGCATTTGCTTGGCTTGAAGGCTGATCAGGGAATTTACAATTATTTTTAATCTCAGTGAAAATATCTAGCAGTTGGACTCAATGTGTGAATATAAAAAAAAAAAAGTGAAAATGTATTTTGACAACTTCATTTGTTGTTTTTATAAAATGGCTATTGAACAAATGCAGCTGATTAAGTCAGGGAATCATTGTTTTCACACAACACTTACAGCTCAGAATACATCAGCAGAATCCAAAATCACAGACAAAACAATTTTGAACATCTCACATTAACTATGTATCAGATGAAAGAAACAGTCATAAAAAATAAAAGCGGACCTATGTTCCATGTGGCACTTTTATTGGTTAGTTCATCACCCACCCTTTTTGTGCTGACAAGGAAAATTGTAATAGTCTACCACTAACTACAAAAGAAGTCTATGAATTATTATTTACAGTCTTTTTAACCAAGTTAGTAAACTCACCTGGGTCATGATCATAGAGAATTAAACTCTATGTTCAACAAATGTATTGAATAGAACAGAAAGAACAGAAATACACCAGTACTTTTAAACCAGGGACAACATAGAGTACAACTGCAAATTTAATCTTTAAAGCACACATAACTAACAGAGATTATACCCAAAGTGAGCTGGATAACAATTGTTTCCTACTAGCCCACTTGCATAACTTCCTTGGAATAACTCTCAGATTAATAAATTCCCTTTATTACAACACCAATCTCATTAAATACCCGATATTACTTCAGTAACAGAACGTTTAACATGCATTTGTAAATGAATGCAAAGGCTATATCAGGTACCTTAAATTCTGGAATCTAGAATGGAAGCCTTCTCTAACCTCTGTTCTATGAACAGTACTGATTCCACAGCATAAAATCTACATGCTTATGTGGAGTTAGACTACTTTTAAATAAGTCCATTACAATGAGAGCTTGGCAAAAAGGCTCCTTTCTGATAAAGATTTCATTCAAAGGTTATTCAGCTTAATAAGCCATGCCCAGTCACTTTCTGCTCTAATATGTATCTCTAGACCTTCTGGAGGAAGAACAATACAACCATCATCTCTCAGTATCATTTTCTTTTCATTTGTATTTGTTTCTGCTTTAACAAGTTTGTTATCATGGACTAAAACTGATGAAACATGAATACATCTTGCTACTTAAAAGCTGAATTTGTTAAAGACAAATGTAATTGCAGAGAGGTAAGAACAGAAAAATTATAATGGGCTGACAAAAACTACACAAAATAAAAAGTATAACAAATTACAGTAGAAGAAAAATACAGCATAGAAGACTTCAAACATTCAGGGTTACTTTTTACATTTTAATTAAATCATTTAAAATTATAAGTTCTTCCAGAGAGTCTGTGTGGTAGAACAGTTCTTCACAGAATAAGGTCTTATGAATAGATTAAAGAGCCAGTAAAGTAACAGTAACTATTATCACCACCTGCAACCATCTGCAATAAATAATGAGTTTGATTTACTGACTTTATTGAGCTTGATTGACTCAATAAATGCAATTAAATGGAACAGCAGAAGTAAAAACTCCAGGAGTTCCTGATTCCTAGCTGTGCATACTTATTCCTCCAGACAATGTTCTCTTCAGTGCTGTGTTGCTACGTCAGACAGAGCTTAAAGCAAAGAGATTGGAGAGAAGAGAGGAAAAATATTTTCTTTGACTTGGGTCCCACTAACATAATAGAACTGGAGTCTTGTTTAAAGCCTACCTAAAAGACACAGACCTCAGAGGGAGTTATGATGAGATGGTGTTGTGGTTTAATCCGGCTGGCAGCTAAACACCACACAGCTGTTCTCACACCCTGCCCCCGCCCCCCCCCCAGGATGGGGGGAGAGAAACAGGAAAGTGAAGCCTGTGAGTTGAGATAAAGACAGTTTATTAAGATAGATAATAATAATAATATGTACAAACAAGTGATGCACAATGCAATTGCTCACCACCCGCTGACTGATGCCCAGCCCAACCCCGAGCAGCCAGCCCCCCACCCCGGCTAGCCACCCCTATATATTGTTCAGCATGACACCAGACGGTACAGAATACCCCTTTGTCCAGTTTGGGTCATCTGTCCTGGATCTGTCCCCTCCCAGCTCTTGCTGCACCCCCAGCCTGCCCGCTGGCAGGACAGAGCGAGAAGCTGAAAAGTCCTTGGCTTGGCATAAGCATTGCTCTGCAGCAATTAAAACATGTTATCAGCACTCTTCTCATCCTAAGCCAAAACATAGCACCCTACCAGTTACTAGGAGGAAAAATAACTCTGTCCTAACTGAAACCAGGACAGATGGTTTTCATAGATCAAAGTGTAAGAATTGACAGTTTGCTTTGTGGAAAACATTCCTTCTTTCACTAATGTTCAAAACTGTAAGTAAACCAATGCTTCATATTTAATAGCTACGCACTTGTATTTAAAGCCACTGACTCAACAATACTTATGCTAAAAAAACAACCTACTGTTTTCACACCACACTCACCATCTTAGTATCCAAGAACTGTCAAGTAGAAGAATGAGCAGTAAAGATGAATATCTGTAACTCTTGTTCCCTTATCCAATCTTCACCTTTGTCCTCAAGTAAAAATTGAGATTACAAGCAGGTAAACTTGGGCAAGCAGTGCAGAGAACCTCAGGGAAACGTGCTATCAGCGGACTCCTTCTGTAAACCTTACATTGTGTAATACACACAAAAAATAATTGTATCACTAGAACTGTTAAATACCCATATTGGATTTGCAAAACAAGATGCCTTTTCCCATCTCACTGAGAGCCTATAGCTCTCTGGAAATTAGCATACAACTGCTTTAAGGTATTCTGCATAAAATATTACAAAATATATTTGATATAAAGAGAGAATTCCTTTCTGTAAGGTATAAACTCAAAATGCACTGTGTTACATGACTCTGAACAAATCAGCCTTCAGTTTATGGAATAACTAAACATCACTTTCTTAGTCAATTCTGCCACCTAGCTCATCCTGGGAAAGCTAATCCCTATTACATTCTACTCCTGAAACTCAATATTGATCTAACTTAGAATTCAAATTCACAAATAACCCACCAGAATGCCTAAATCACTTCATTAAACACAAGTAACATGGCATATTAAAAAAGAAGAGTCCTTTACACCAGAGGTATTAAAAGGAAGTTGCTGTTCATAGAAAACCTGTCACTTAAATGAACTTTAATTCTGATTGATTCAACATACAGGAAATTATTTTGCTTCATTTAATCCCTTAACCACAGTAAATGATTTAAAATTTTCCAAGGGATTTTAATTTTCAAAGTATGAAAGAAAAGAAAAAGCCCTTTATCCATTCTGCACTAAGATGCATAATACTGATTTTTAGATGGTAATATTTTGATGTCTTAACCAAAGACAAAACTGTTCCTTGCCTTGTCAATGACTTAAGAGACCAATATTTGTGCAGGGACAGGCTTTCAAAGCCAAGTGCATGTCAGCATGCCATTTTATATACAAATACTGCTATTCCAAAAGACTTATCTGCATTTTTAAACAAGCATACCCAAATTATGTCACAGGATATTAATCAGATTTGAACAATTACACATTTAAAATATATTAAAAAAAAAAAAAGCTGAAAATATAAATGATTGATTTTAAGTTCTCTGAGCAACTACATCCAAAAAAAAACAGGTGAGCAGGTGAATCTCAGAACTATAAGTCTGACAGCAGAAAGAGACAAACTGAATTTCTGTTAAAAAAGAAGTAATGAATTCTGCTTTATATATTAAAAATATAAACTTAAGTATCTTAGAGATGCCTGAATATCTCCAATACTCAGTAGTATTTTAATCATAAGATGCCAGATCACTGCATAGGAAAGTTTTGTGATGAGATTTTAGCAATAAACATATTTGACATGATCTATAGCATATGATCTTTCCATCATCTGTGTTCTTGGATTTTATTTTTTTTATTCTTGTGTGAAGAACCTGATTCACGGTACCCATGCCTAGAGGTTGGTCCTGATTATCTGTCCCCAGTCACATGGCACACAGCAACATCACAAAAACATAAACAGCTGTCATTAGCTTTGATGCTTTTGTATTTGTGCTGCAGTTCCTACAGTAACACCTCTGCTTGCTGCTAGTAACGGTAAGTAATTTGCTGGAAAACGCTAACCATGGCACAGTGTAGATGATTCCTACAACCTGCAAATTAAGTGTGGAGGTAAGCACTTGCAGTTCACCTTTCCCAGGAATTACAGAGGTGAATGCAGGTATCCAGAAGGTATCCAACCTGCTAGAAGGGAAAGAAAATTCAAAATTCCCCAGTATTATTCTTTTATCTTAGAACCTCAAAATACTTTACACAAGCCATACTACAAAGAAACTGTCTTACTCAAAATGATAAGAGACTTAAAGAATAAGAAGTGACTTGTCTGAGACTTAAAGAACAACTAAAAATGTATTCCCATATCTGATTGTCAAACTTAGAATTTTATAAAGTTCAGTATTACTTCCAACTATTTGTCAAACATATCCCATATTAACTAGAATCACAAATGTCAATACTTTTAAAACTATTGCTCTTTATTTTCATAAGTAAAGAACATCACAAGTAAACACACAGTGTGAGTAAAATACTACTCTTATCACCTCTTTTTCCAATCTCCACAATTGAGTTTATATAATTAATAAAGAGAACATGTATTACACAGAAGAAAGACTCCACAGAAGCTCCCTGGAGAATACTAGAAATTCAAAGTTTAACATGTGGACGTGAGGTAGAAGAAAGGATTTAAAAACAAACAAACAAAATTTCTCCCTCAATAGAAAAGTAGTACCCTACTCCTTTCTACCCTACTCCTTTCTAGCAAGTGAAGAGGGATAATTATATCCCTCTTCACTTGCTAGTGCCAACTCTGAAGAAAAAATTGGGGGTAGAATTCACTTACAGCAGACAGAGCTTTTATGTGTAAAAATACTGCATAATTTTCATTATTACAGGACAGAAATATAAGGAAAATTGAAAAACCTCATACTCCTTTTTCCATCTTCTTATTTCTATATATTCCCCCTATAAAGTTTTCAGTCCTGCAATATTTTTCATTGTTAAATCTGGTATACCCTTCTGCTGCTGCTGCTTTTATTGCATCCTTGCTTTCTTTCCCATCCTTTCTATTCTTTCCTCTCATCTTTCCAAGAGTGCCATATTACTGTTCTCTTCTAGTTGACACTTTTCTTCACTCATTCAATCTCTTCTTTCTTTATTCTCCTGTCAACCAGAGACAGATTATTTTAAATGTTCCATCAACCTTTGCTTCTTTCCAGACGTGCTGACAAGAAATCTGGAGACTTAGATCTCCTGCTTCAAAACGTCCTGAATATGATGCTGGTAGGAAATGAACAGAAGGAAAGTTGAAACTTGTGGCAGCATTGTTTTTGTCATAAATCCTTAATAAACAGACATATAGAACTCCTTTAAGTATCACAAATTCAGCAGCACAGTGTCGAAAGGGTGGCCACTTTGTTAAGCTCCAAACCAACTTGCACTTGATCTCTGAGCTCTCAGCTAATCGCTCCCAATTACACTTACACAAGACCTGACTTTTGATTTTTTTGAAATTAATCATGATACTCATATTTATAGAACAGTAAAAAAAAGTTGCTTTGGTTCCAGAAAATATATATATCTATATATATAAAAAATAATAATTAATATTTTCTATATTTATTCTGATTTTCCAGGTTTGGCTAAGGAGAAAGAGGTGTCTAGTTTCATTTTAGAACAAGAAAGTAACTCTGCTCAGAGAAACATACATAGAGCATTAAATGGATTAAACTTCAGAAAGCAGATGAATAACTACTGCAAATTTGCAAATAAGTTTTTTAATGCAGAAAGTCAAATATTCCAGTTGCTGATGATTAACTTTTGTTCAAGTTAGAAAGTGTGATTATTCCTCTGTGGCAATAGCAAAACCAAGAAAAACAGAATGTTTACCAGGTGTTAAGTCTGTAAGGTAATAGAAGCACTTTTGTTCTCAGTCTCACAATCTTTCAGACCAATTGCTTACTCCTAAAACTACCCTAAAATACTATAAAAGATAAACCTGAAGGTCTATTTTATCTTAAAGGAAATAAATGTGAACAGGATCAAAGTCCTAAAACCAAACAGATTATAAGAGATTGGAAAAAAAAAAAAAAAAAAAAAAAATCACTGCTGAAATAACACGAAAATTTTACAAGTTCTTCTAAAAAACCTTTCCTGTATCTTAATATCACCATTACATTTTCACTGAAAATTAATCTCACTATATCAAAACTCTTGTCAATACTAATTTGCAGTTTATACACACACACAAAAAATACTTTCCCAAAATCTTTTACAAATCATTATTGGTTTCAATGATGTAGAACACTAACAACCCTACTGAACATTTTTATACATAAAAGAAAGTGGTTCATTACCACTAAAATACAAAGATATCAGCATGATATCTGGTATCAATGTATCAAATAAAGATACAGAACAGCAAGGTAATAAAACACCCACAATCAGTAATAAACCTGCACGTACATATATGCATCTAAGTACAAATTTTGTTTCACATAAATATATATTCTGTCAGCCTACCTACTGCATGGAATAAACACAAGGCAGAATGATTTTTCCTCTTGTTTTTAAAAGCTTGGCATGAATAAAATTTTGTGTAAATATGTACATGCAGGAATTTGAGAATGGTTTGTATAGTTTAGAAGAAAACCTCAATTGCTGTGAGAGAACTACATCACATAGTCAATAGTCAGTTCATATGAAACTATCAGTTCCAGTTTTCATATGGACTTTGAAGAAAAATACCTTTTCCCAGATAAACTAGAAAAGCTCTCAAATACAAATTTTCTATGTACACACCCCTCTCTGTCTCTCTTTAGAGTTTTTCCTTCAGCCAAGGAAGTGTATATCCATCATTCCTGTAATGTCTTTATGCATGCCAAAGACTGAGATATTTGCATTTCTATTTTATTGGTTAAGAACTTGGAAGTCATACACCTAACTAGATTTAAAGGGAAGAAAATTGATGTGTATCATCATATATAAGCAACAAAAAAGTAATTATTCATCACAAAGATAGTGATGGTAACTTTGGAAACATAAGTATCTCATGAAATAATTTAAATGTCTGTATAAATCTATACAATGCACTAATACTGAAATAGGTTTTAAGTTCTTCTAATTGTTCTTTAAGGCAAAATGTACAATTCTTTTATTCTTGGCAAATATTTTTTATTGCTATTTTGTAAACAGCTGCATGTCTGTTCAAAAAAGCAAGTTGACCTCTCTGATCGCTGAGGGAGCACAGAGGAGCTTTAACAAATGCACACATTAGAACCATTTTGTGTCCTCTACTTTTTGTCACTTCCTTCTTGGTTCCTATTGTACTTCAAAATCTCCTTCTTCTTAGATTTAACATTATTGATTACATTGCAATGAGACCTAAAGGTAGGCATAGGATTTCAAACACACCACCATTATTGTGAGAATCTAGACAGCTCATGGCTGATTTCTTTATTCACTGCTTACTGTGGTAATATCATCACTTCTGTTCACTTCTGTTCCTTAGTTATATTTACATATGGGGGGGGGGGGGGGAGAGGGGGGTTGGCTCAGGAGGCTCAGGATGAAAGGGTTTGATGCAGGCCTTTATTCACATCCCCACTGACGTTTTGCCACCACGCAGTAGCCCTTTGGTAGAGGGTTAGTAATCTTTGTATTTTATCTGTTTTAGTAAACAATTCTTATTTTTTTTTTTGTTGTTGAAAATGCTATCTCAATTAAGTTTGGTTGTTTTTTTTGTTGTTGTTGTTGTTTTGTTTTGTTTTGTTTTGTTTTTCCCACCAAAATCTCCAAGAGGGTAAAGTCACAATATCTATCACAATTGCTGTATAAGTTAAAATAGTTAGGACTGAAATATTTTATAGTCCTAAGATATCAGTATAAAGCACAAAGACCTTGTTGTTTCATTTTCAGCCATACAGAACGAAAGAAATGGGTTACACCTTGTGCTACCTTTTACTTACATTTCATGTAGGCTTTGGGGAAAAAATAAAATAAAATATAAAATAAAATAATAATTAAATTAAAATGAAATAAATAAGAGAAAATAATATGAATGCTGATATCTTGAATATTGGGGAAAAAAGGTCTAAACTTAACTAATAAATTTCTTTTAAAATATGTATTAAATTTCATGTCTTCCAGAGAGACAAATGTGTTGAGGGAGCTTATAAATGAACTTACTTTTCAGAGAAGTGGTTGAAATACCAGTGTTACAGAACAACAAGAAAAGAAAAACTGAGCAGTTTTTAACGCTCAGTTAAAACCTGTGAGTATGGATACATTCACACACTTATATTTTCCAAGTAGAAAGATGTTTCTGAAGGTACATGTCTTTAATGGAAAAACATACTTAAGTGTAAAGATAATAAATTATCTTATTATTTACCAGCTGCATAACATTAATGGTAAGATGTGTGATTCTTCTGATCCAACTCCCATAAATTTCCATGTGATCTCAGTTTGTCACAAGCGCTGCAAATCCCTGCCATTTGGATTCATTCAAATTCAGTACGATTTTACCATTCCTAACAAAAGTGCAATGCACAAGGACTCCGAAAGAACACTATCTAGCAGTTTACATAAAATTTCTTTTGGTTCCACAGCAACACCGTATTATAATGACATTGTGCATGGATACAACTTTCTATTTACCCTAAGTTCATTTGCAAATTGAAATGGTATCTAGTACTACACATGCTTTCAGTGAAACAGTTTGTCCTATTAATGTATTTAATAACTAAGCATACTGTCCAGATTCCAATTTTGAGAGTCCAGATCCTCTTCAGAACAGACTGTCACATTGTGCATATGCATGAGGAAAAGCTTTTCAACATACAAGACTACCACTGAAAAGATGGTCAGATGAGTTTCCATCCATTAATCCACCCTGATGAGGATATTATTGCCCATGTAATTTTAGTTATATGCCCTTGATAACATGGAAGCCTCTGAATATTTAGTGAATAATCAACTATAAGACTGAATGCAAGGACTTTGTTTGAATTTCTCTGTATTAAAACTGTCTTACAGGCAGATATAAGCAAACAATATCACTGTATGAATGAATGCACAACTAGATTGCCAAAATTGTACACTGTGGCACTAGCATAAACAGTTTGCATTTCTGAAACATTTCTGAAACTAAATGACAACACACTTGGATTTCTCTGCTGTCTTTTAAAGGTCAGGTTGTACTTCCTCCTGTACTCGGCTCTGGTAAGGCCACACCTTGAGTACTGTGTTCAGTTTTGGGCCCCTCGCTACAAAAGGGACATCAAGTTGCTCGAGCGAGTCCAGAGAAGGGCAATGAAGCTGATGAGGGGGTCTGGAGAACAAGTCTTATGAGGAGTAGCTGACGAAGCTGGGATTGTTCAGCCTGGAGGAGACTCAGAGGCGATCTTATCACACTATACAGGTACCTTAAAGGAGGCTGTAGCGAGGTGGGGGCTGGTTTATTCTCCCACACGTCTGGTGACCAGACAAAGAGGAATAGGCTAAAGTCGTGCCAGGGGAGTTTTAGGTTGGATATTAGGAAAAACTTTTTTACTGAAAGGGTTGTTAGACATTGCAATGAGCTGCCCAGGGAAGTGGTTGAGTCACCATCCCTGGAGGTCTTCAAAAGACGTTTAGATGTAGAGCTTAGGGATATGGTTTTGTGGAGGACTTGCTAGTGTTAAGTCAGAGGTTGGACTTGGTGATCTTGGAGGCCTCTTCCAACCTAAATTATTCTGTGATTCTGTGATGTCTTGACCTTAAAGAATAAAGGCTTGTATGATAAAATATGTTAACATGGATGAACGACTTCCACCCAAGTGCTAGCAGGCTACTTTTCTTCTTGTACAGCTTTGAATTATTTGCAATCACATTCAATATTCTGAGAAATCATTCTGAAAAAAAGAAATTAGTTAATTACCCATCAGCTCCACATATATTTATAAATGTATATTACCAAGTATATTTGTATTTCTTGGAATACACTTTTTTCTTGTTAAACAATATAAACAATATAATTGTTCGCTGTTGAAGTTTTCTTTCCACAGTAGTTGGTATTTCAAATATTTATTAGCACTCATCAGCATAGCTGGAATAAAAATGGTTTGCATGTCAAAATCATGAACCTGATTCTTAGATGTATTTTTTATTTGTTAGTTCCCAATACTTTTCTTCATGGCTTCACTGGTGTTTGGGGAAATTACAGATACTGCCAAGGCAGAATCTGTTAGATTATGAGATGTTAAGTAGCATTGTCCTCCATGAGAAGGTCTGTAAGTTTGTGATCAAGGTTAATGATTCCTGTTCCTGTGACCAGATCAGATTCTCTTTCTCTTTGTCCTTAAGAGTCTGGAAGGCAGATTAAGTGGGTTGAAACGGCAGGATGTGATATCTGGTTATTTTTGATGGCTTGTATTTCTAATGAGAAGTATACAGCTGCACCATTACTTTCCATAAATCTTTCCATACAAATATAGGAGCATGATGATGATCTTTAGTAATTCTGAAGATTATACCATTTTTATTAGTAAGCATTGATGTAAATAGAAAAAAAAGAGATTTTGTGTTTCATTGCTGGAGTTGATCAGCTAATAACTCCCTCTGAATTTTAGGGTTATTAACTTGATGTGAAAAATACGTGGCCGTAAAAGTTTAATGATGAAATGCAAAAAGAAACCACTGTGACTGCTTTTTTGATCTGAAACCTCCCTGTGGAGCCAGCTCATGGTACCAGAAACACACAGTATTAGGAGCAGACCTCCTAATGTTTCTTCATGTGGTCAGCCTACTCTGAGCATAGCTAGTAAAAACTGATAAGGCTGTACCTTTCAGAAACGCACTGCCAAAAAATAAGGACTCAATATCTGCAATGTTGTACAAGGTTGTATCAAATGTCTGTTAACCATGATTCTTCCTCCAGAGGTGGCTGGCAGTTGGAAAGTTTGGAGGAAGAGAAACAAGGCAACCAAACAGTGATAATTCCTTGGTATACTCTTTTACCTCCACTGAACTGTGTCAATCAGCTCTGCTAAAATAATCCATGATGATATCTCTTCCATGTTTCAAATCATAGAATCATCTGTTGGAAAAGACCTTCAAGATCATCAAGTCTAGTCATCGAACTGACTTACTGAGACCCCTCACTAAATCATGTACCTTAGAACATCTCTTAAATACCTCAAGGGATCCAGGGGTGGGGACTCCACCCTGGGCAGCCTGTTCCAATGCTTGACTGCCCTCTCCATGAAGAAACTCTTCCTAATATCCAATCTAAACCTCCCCTTGCACAATTTGAGACTGTTTCCTTGCACACTATCACTTGTCATCCAAGAAAAGAGACCAACACCTTTCTCACTGCAACCTCCCTTTAGGTAGTTGAAGAGAGTGAAGAGGTCTGCCTCTCATCCACCTCTGCTACTGAAAAAACAACCCCAGATCCCTCATTCACTCCTCATATGTCTTGCTTTCCAGTCCCTTCATCAGCTTCCTTGCTCTTCTCTGCACATGCTCGAGCAATTCAATAGCCTTCTTGTAGTAAGGGGCCCAGACTGAACACAACATTCAAGATGCAGTCTCACCAGTGCTGCATGCAAGGGGAAAGTCACTTCCTTAGTCCTGCTGGCCATGAAATTTCTGATGCAGACCAGGATGCCACTGGCCTTCTTGGCCATCTGGGCATACCACTGGCTCATATTGACCATCTGCTCCATAACCGTCCCTGGTATCAAGGTGAAACTGACAGGCCTCTTGTTGCCCAGATCCTCCTTCCTGCCCTTCTTGTAGATTGGTGTCACCTTTGCTAACCTCCAGCAAACTGGATCCTCCCTGGTTAGTCAAGATTGCTGGTAAATTACTGTAAGTGGCTTGGTGAACTCTTCAGTTACCTAATTGCTTTTGAACTCATGGAAGCTTTTGATGTCCACAATGCTCTATAACAATGAATTAGATAGTTTAAGTATTCTTTTTTTTTTTAAAGATTAAAACTTTCCTCTGTTACGAGATACAAATTTTTGACAAAGCCAGTTTAAAAATGTATCTCCTACCTCCCAAAAGAAGATGTGTAGGCTACTCTGCATGACCTGTTAAAGAAGAGACATCTTACAATAGCAGTGCAAATCAGAATAACTAGATTATCTTGACTGTTGTTTTGGATCTGGTGGCTACACTTCAGAATTAATAATCCCTGCTCACATTGTTTAAAGACTAGACATGAGCTTCCATCCTCAGCAACGGATTCTTGGCTCTGGATTGACAGCAGATATTAAGCACTCCTCGTTGATGTTTTAGTTAAAGGGGCAGAACTTCGGATGCTCTTTAAGTATACTATCATTAAACACAGTTGACATTGTTCATCACATTTTTTTGTTGTTGTTTTGAGCAGTCTGGTTCTAATTATGCATTGTTCATTGAACATAGGTACCTAACTGCATTTTGCATATGAGAGCTAAAAATTTAGACATTTCAAATAGGTAGACGTAGACAGGTGAATATATGTGCAACTATCTAATTATTTCAGTGATGTGACCGGTCTCTTCAATAACCCTTCAACAACTCCATCCAAATGCAACACAAGTCAGTGAAAAGAATTATATTAATTATACCACTTCACTTATACTGCTAAAGAGTGAAGCTTTTCTCCACATTTTTGTGTCATGCATACTCTAGCAGCCTCTGACATGTATCTATAAATACAATAATACATAAGAACAACCAAAATAAGATTATATTTCTATTGCATTCCTGTTCCAAAATTCTTCAGCTACTTCCTTGCTGCTAATCACTGAGCATTTAGTGACTTGCATATTTCATTTCCCTTCTGGTTAGTTAGCTTTGTGGTACTGTTCTGTGTATTCATTCAGTGATATTGTTAGTTTGGGTAATTACTTACATGATAAAGATTTTACTGGATATTTTTTCTCTGACATCATTATGAGGTCACTTTTGAAACAAACATTTATAAAAGAGCAAAAGACCTTGTCCAAAAGTAAAAAACACATCCTTAAACCTTAATTGGTTAAAAAATAAATGAAATTAAAACCTATAGACACTAGATTCAGAACTCAGCAACTGCAGGCCTTAATTTCAATTCAAAACATGAGTCACCCCGTTAAGTGAGAAAAAGATAATTCTCTAAGGCAAGCATATGAATTGGATAGTATGATAAATTTTTCCAGCTCTTATAGAATGTTTTCATTTTCATCTTTTTTCCACTCCCATTTTAATGTACATATCCACATTGCTGGTCACTTGAAACAACTATTAACTGTAGAATGTTTTTGAACTATATTCACCTCTCTGTTTTATGTAAGATAATAAATTGCATTCAAAAAGAAAATTAATTACTAGAGTGAAATTTAGTAATATTTTATCTGACAAATAATTAAATCCAGCTAGTAACAAGCTTTTCAGGAATAAATTACTCTTACCTCAATGCCTATTTTTTTTGCAATATAGTCTAACAAACAAGGAATCTGAGTAACATGAGTGATCTGGATTGGCTCCTACAGTCTAAAGGGTCTGTAGACAGATTTTCTTGGATTTAATATCAGTAGTTTGAGACATTTTTACCTTCAGTTGTTGGTCAAATCTATTTCTGAAGTTTACCAGCCCTGCTGTGGGGTGGGGCAGAACTGAACACAACCCGGTCTCTGCTGGACAACAGTAATGGCCTACCATATTAAATTAAACAGCTATAATTTCTGTTCAAACTAATATGCCAGAATGTGAATGTTAGTAGCTAATGAGTGAGCCTATGTCCTTTTTTGTCACCTTTAGTCACCTCTTGCTCTGGGAAGGCAAAGAGCAGAGGCGATAATCATTTTTGCCCACCATATCAGCTTGTTGTATTACCGAACATCCAGCAAACAACACTCTTGCTGAAAATTTGAGTTTTACTTATCCACCTTTTGTCAGTATAAGACTGGATTTCTGAATGATTTCAAAAGAAAAATCAGCAACATCTTAATGGATGCATGCATCATCTATTAACCAGCATTTCCCACAGACTGATGAAAATAAATGTTTATATTTTCAAATTAAAATTCAGTAGTCTGCACATCATTCAGTAAATTGTTTGAGACCTTAACTGAAGGTTACAAACATCTTCTATATTACTCATCAGTGAGATACAAATGATGAAATTTCCTTTAAAATCAATGCAACATATTCAATACATATCCACACTCTTGCACTAAGTAAACAAAAGCTGTGTTTTGGAACCCAACAGGATCTTTGCTGGTGACTTAGAAGGGAAGACCTTCTAAAAGCAGCTTTTTAAAAATACTAGCCCTGCTTTCTAATCAATAAAAAAAAAAATAATAATGGTAAATTACCTGGTGATAAATCTATGGTCTTAACAAATCTTTATCTTAATAAGACAATTATATCACAATTGCCACACAGCCACTGGTTTATTTTATTATTTCTTATTCTTTTCAGTTGCATATGGAAACATATTTTCAGAAAGATGATAAAGAAGCAATGTTATGTTTTTCAATCTGTTTATCAAGAATTCTTGACAGTCCATTGTCTATGTCAGTTTTACTGGTCCACCTGTAGAATGAGTCAGCCAGTTTGTGTGGTTGCTTTTTGTTCGGATGTGAATGTGTAAATCTACAAGAAACAACTTACATTTAGCATGTCTGAAAGGAACAAAAGAAGGAATACAAATTTGTAAACCATAATTTATTGCTGAAAGAATATGAAGTCCTCTAAATTTAGGAGCACATTGAAAGGGCAAAGATCTTGGACATAAAAATAATGAAGTAAACCTGGGAATTACTTAAATTCTCTGTAGTTCAATATTGCAATAATCTTATTTTTAAGTCTTAAAGAGTTGCAGCGAAGATAGTATTTCAGATAAGTGTAGCAGTCTGTCTACATAAAAGAAAATGCAATAGTAGTTGAATACTTAAATTTAAGTGCAAACTTAATTGTAATCAAGTTCAGTGAGTATGGGTTTCAGTACTCTTCCGAAGAAAATCAATTCTCCAAAGGAACTGATGATTCTCCAAAGGAATAATGTTGTATAAATAACTAGCTACAAGACCATAAACAAAAACAAGCATAAAGGAAGAAAAAAAAAAATAAAAAGACACTGAAATAAAAAGTAATAATCTGGACTTAACTCTTGCAACATCTCCTTTCCTGTGCATAGACAACAACATAAGTTCTTCAGTCTGCCTACCTGAACCTGATCAATGAATGTGAGCCAAACACTTGAGGGACAAGTAATTCCTTTTTTCAGTTAGTATACAACTGAAACCATTTAGAATAAGTTTTACTAGTATCAAAACTTACCATAGTACATTACAGTCATCCTAGACTTCCAGAATAAATAGCTATGTAGCCAATGAATTGTGAAACATTTACATCTGAAGTCTCTCAGTAAGGATATACTGTTCACACAGAGAACATCCTATTGAATGTAGCACAGATGTTCTGTATACAGTATATCTGGAAAGGATAGTGGCCAAAGAAGCCTTGAATTTTACGGGTTTGACAACCCATAATTGAACTTAATATTGAAGTCTTGTGCTTATTCTTACTCCACAAGATGAAATCTTACCACAAATACATTTACCAAAGTCCTGGTGCTTCAGAAATTGTTTCAGCAGAATTAACTAAGACTAAGGAAATATGCTGAGAACAACATCTGGAAACTTTATCTCAAGGATAAGGTTAAGTAGTCTGTCTTGTTTTCTCCTTCACCTTTTTTTTTTTTTTAAGGTAACAGAACAGTTGAACATTACAGAACAGTTGAACATTAAAGCTTTTCTCATGCTTTTCCCCCAGCAGACAGTACAGAGAGGATACAATAAATCTTTATATATATATTGCACTGACAGTAGATTACTCCTTAGAAATTCTTGGAATAAATTCAACTAAATCTCAAAGACTGCTCCTACGATGAAAATTTTCAACAATACTCCAAGAACAAAACAGTTGAATTCATGACAGTATTTCCATAAATAGGGACGACCAGGTCTTAGATTTGTATACAATTGTAAAGTATCTAAGAATTCTATAGACATAATGGCACATTCCTCGGAGATGCTTCCAGTCTTGCTAGTGAATATACTCAGCATTGCTCACACCACAGACCAGCTGGCTCCCCAAAAGATGACAAAGAATGACAGTGCAATTAAGTCTGTCACAAGTAGTCTTCCAAAGGCTTTTCATCTATAGATCTGAAACTATATCCGCCTACATAACAAGTAAACAAACAAAGTAGAAGTTACTTTCCTCTGAAATTCAATTAAAACATACTTCTCAATGTGCATGTCATTAGTGTTCAGTGTTTTTTCTTGCAGTACAGTGAAGGTCCTTATGTATATCTAAATCTTTCTGTTAATTGACTTTATTTAAGGTCAATTAACTCATCCTAGTTACTTCTAATATTAGTTACTTACTAATATTGGTAAAGTTTAAATACAGCACCATTGCCTTGACCAGGGTCACATATGAATGTATCACAGCCACCAACATCAGTGAAATGTTTGTTTGCTATCCTTTGCAGAAATAAGGAATAGTTTTGTTTCTTATTGAAGGGAGAGAAACAAGCAAACAAACAAAACACCTTTGGTAATTCCAGATTGCAGATTTAGTTGCCTGTAGAGAAGATTAGGTGGTGAAAAGAAGTAAACATTCTGGAAAAGTTTTTAAAACCTCTAGAAGAGTTTTACTGGCACATCTCCAGTGAGTGTCTTAGGAATTCTGGTGAGTGTATTAGGAGCTGGTGCTCATCAGTGCTTTGAAAAAAGGAGATAATCAGGTAATGAGTCCCCAGAGGTGACTAATGCAGAATGTTGGTGAAGGAAGTGCAAAAAAGTTGGCTTTTTATTGTTAAAGAAAATGCACCCATTACAAACGGAGAAGGAAAAACGACAAGATGATTATCATATGGGTGCTAATTGCCATCCTGGTGTAACGTATTCCCTGAAATGCTTACAATCAGCTAAGCTAAGCCAGTGCTCCTCAGCCAAGCACAGCAGACAGGCAGGTGACCTCCAAAAACACAATTACTGGCATAGGTGCACAAAGGTATGCAATGCATTTCTCATATTTAACATTGATATTAAAAGATTCCTGCTTGCCTGCTGTAGGGATGGACCAAGGGCAGAAATGTGAAAAGACAGGTATTGCCTGGAGTTGAAGCCATTTCACTTGTTGATCATTTCCTTGATAATATCTTTCCTCTTGAGCAAAATTTCCATAAATTCAAGCCTGACACACTGAAAATAAAATAAAATAAAATAAATAAAATAAAATAAAAAAATAATGGGGGAAACCATTACTATCTGTGGGTATCTTTTCCTAGTTGTTCTCTGGACGCCCAGTACCCTGAGCTGGTGGAAGGGGATGAGGAGCAGAATGTGGCCCCCACAATCCACGAGGAAATGGTTGGTGACCTGCTACAGCATTTGTATGTACGCAAGTCGATGGGGCCAGATGGGATCCACCCGAGGGTATTGAGAGAACTAGCAGAAGAGCTGGCTAAGTTGCTTTCCATCCTTTATCGGCAGTCCTGGCTATCAGGGGAGGTCCCAGTCGACTGGCAGCTAGCAAACGTGACGCCCATATACAAGAAGGGCCGGAGGACTGATCCGGGAAACTATAGGCCTGTCAGTTTGACTTCAGTGCCAGGGAAGCTCATGGAGCAGATTATCTTGAGAGTCATCACGCAGCACTTGCAGGGCAAGCAGGCGATCAGGCCCAGTCAGCATGGGTTTATGAAGGGCAGGTCCTGCTTGACGAACCTGATCTCCTTCTATGACAAAGTGACACGCTGGGTGGATGAGGGAAAGGCTGTCGATGTGGTCTACCTTGACTTCAGCAAGGCTTTTGACACCGTTTCCCACAGCATTCTCCTCAAGAAACTGGCTGCTCTTGGCTTGGACTGGCGCATGCTTCGTTGGGTTAGAAACTGGCTGGATAGCCGGGTCCAAAGAGTTGTGGTGAATGGAGTCAAATCCAGTTGGAGGCCGGTCACTAGTGGCGTCCCCCAGGGCTCGGTGCTGGGGCCGGTCCTCTTTAATATCTTCATTGATGATCTGGATGAGGGCATTGAGTGCACCCTCAGTAAGTCTGCAGATGACACCAAGTTAGGTGCGTGTGTCGATCTGCTCGAGGGTAAGAAGGCTCTGCAGGAGGATCTGGATAGGCTGCACCGATGGGCTGAGGTCAACTGCATGAAGTTCAACAAGGCCAAGTGCCGGGTCCTACACCTGGGTCGCAATAACCCCAAGCAGAGCTACAGGCTGGGAGATGAGTGGTTGGAGAGCTGCCAGGCAGAGAAGGACCTGGGAGTGATGGTTGATAGTCGGCTGAATATGAGCCAGCAGTGTGCTCAGGTGGCCAAGAAGGCCAACAGCATCCTGGCCTGAAACAGTGTGGCCAGCAGGGCTAGGGAGGTGATCGTCCCCCTGTACTCGGCTCTGGTGAGGCCGCACCTCGAGTACTGTGTTCAGTTTTGGGCCCCTCGCTATAAGAAGGACATCGAGGTGCTTGAGCGAGTCCAGAGAAGGGCGACAAAGCTGGTGAGGGGTCTGGAGAACAAGTCCTATGAGGAGCAGCTGAGGGAGCTGGGATTGTTCAGCCTGGAGAAAAGAAGGCTCAGGGGTGACCTTATCACACTCTACAGGTACCTCAAAGGAGGCTGTAGCGAGGTGGAGGTTGGTCTGTTCTCCCACGTGCCTGGTGACAGGACGAGGGGGAATGGGCTTAGGTTGCGCCAGGGGAGTTTTAGGTTGGATCTTAGGAAGAACTTCTTTACCGAAAGGGTTGTTAGACATTGGAACGGGCTGCCCAGGGAGGTGGTGGAGTCACCATCCCTGGAGGTATTTAAAAGACGTTTAGATGTAGAGCTTAGGGATATGGTTTAGTGGGGACTGTTAGTGTTAGGTCAGAGGTTGGACTCGATGATCTTGAGGTCTCTTCCAACCTAGAAATTCTGTGATTCTCTGTGATTCTGTGATATGTTTCGTTGGGTTAAGAGCTGGCTGGATGGCCAGGCCCAGAGAGTTGTGGTGAGTGGAGTCAAATCCAGTTGGAGGCCGGTCACTAGTAGAGTCCCCCAGGGCTCGGTACAGGGACAGTCCTCTTTAACATCTTTATTGATGATCTGGATGAGGGGATCGAGTGCACCCTTGCAGATGACACCAAGTTAGGTGCGTGTGTTGATCTGCTCGAGGGTAGGAAGGCTCTGCAGGAGGATCTGGATAGGCTGCACCGATGGGCCGAGGCCAACTGTATGAAGTTCAACAAGGCCAAGTGCCATGTCCTGCACCTGGGGCACAACAACCCCAAGAAGAGCTACAGACTGGGAGATGAGTGGTTAGAAAGCTGCCAGGCAGAGAAGGACCTGGGAGTATTGGTTGATAGTTGGCTAAATATGCTCCAGCAGTGTGCTCAGGTGGCCAAGAAAGCCAGCAGCATCCTGGCTTATATAAGAAACAGCATGGCCAGGAGTTCCAGGGAAGTGATTGTCCCCCTGTACTAGGCTCTGGTGAGGCCGCACCTCGAGTACTGTATTCAGTTTTGGGCCCCTCGTTACAAGAAGGACATCGAGGTGCTTGAGCGAGTCCAGAGAAGGGCTACAAAGCTGGTGAAGTGTCTGGAGAACAAGTCTTACAAGGAGCGGCTGAGGGAGCTGGGACTTTTTAGCCTGGAAAAGAGGAGGCTCAGGGGTGACCTTATTGCACTCTACAGGTACCTCAAAGGAGGCTGTAGCGAGGTGGGGGTTGGTCTATTCTCCCACGTGCCTGGTGACAGGATGAGGGAGAATGGGCTAAAATTGCGCCAGGGGAGGTTTAGGTTGGATATTAGGAAAAACTTTTTTACTGAAAGGGTTGTTAGTCACTGGAATAGGCTGCCCAGGGAAGTGGTTGAGTCGCCATCCCTGGAGGTCTTCAAAAGACGTTTAGATGTAGAGCTTAGGGATATGGTTTAGTGGAGGACTTGTTAGGATTAGGTCAGAGGTTGGACTCGGTGATCTTAGAGGTCTCTTCCAACCTAGACTATTCTGTGATGCTGTGATTCCCTATCTGCCATGATCACCAAATTAACATGAATTTCAAGCAAAACTAAATAAATAAATAAATAAATCAGTTTTATAGTTGTAAAAGGAAACAATTTCTTCCACCCATTAAAAGACACCTTATTTCTGTTTCTTATTGAATTTAACCTCCTTTTTGTGGAAGTAGCAAAAGACAAAAACCTGTATTTTTTAATGTGTATGTATATGTGTATATATAGATAGATATGCATGTGTGTGTACACACATCAAAACATCTATTTGTAAATCTCTATATTTATCACACTTTATCGCATTTTCTAGTAAGAATTTTCCTGCTTATGTAGCCTTGTATATCATAGTTCATTTAAATAGTTTTCAATAAAGTCCTGCAACTTTATTTCATGAAAAAGAACCTCATTCATTTCTTCCCTAATTCAATTTTGTTTGACATGTAGTAGGAAGAGTTGTCACTTTAAGTTGATACTTTGGGACCTATTGACAACTGGAGAAGTCAAGTCTTACAATGTAATCATTATAGGGAGCAGAAGAATATTTTTAGCAATTTTTAAATTTCTCTTTACTTCTTTCCATTTCCTTAGTTTTCTAAAATGTGGTCCATGTAATCTAAGTGTTCAAAATCCCAAATACTAGTCGATTACATATCTAGTTTCTAGAACTATCAAAACAAAGCCAGTGTTTTATAGTTCATCTTGTACTACATCTTAATTTCAGCAGACACCTTTACTTGGTGTTCCTTAGAAACATGCAAGAAACCCTTAAATAAAAAATCAGGGGATAGCTTTCCAACAGGAAAAACATTATCTCCCCCAAATTGCACCATTAAATTTTTTGGAATAAGTGTAATCATATTTTTTTAAAAAAATACTGATATGTCTTTTAACATTGGTCAGCCTTAGCAAGTAAATAAAAGTTCAGTTTGCTCTCAAATATTGCTCCTTTGTTGGCATCAGTGAAGTTTTTTGCCTTTCACAAAACACCATGCCCCATGTGAGACAGCCCAAAGCTGTCGTAGAAATTACACAGAAATGCCATTAAAAATCATAAAAAGACAACTAGAGTGATCTCATTCATATTATGCCACTAAACTAATGCATTTCTCGCTAATCAATGTTTTTAAATAACCACAGCTAAAGTAACACCCCTATAATTAAGATATGTGAAAGATTCAAAAAAGATGAGAAAATATTCTGCATTAGCTGGGAAACTTTTTGCATTTCAAACTACAACAATCAGAGTAATAGCACTGCTTTTCGAAACAATTTAATTGTCAATTTCCAGTAATCCCAAAGAAAATCTCTAAGTTTCCATATAGGAAGGCACAGTTTTATCCAATTTGAAATGTATTTGATGACAAAGTCATTGTAACTCATCTGGCAAAATATGCATTTATCATTTTCTGAAATGAAATTTACTGGACATTGTTCAGAAAGCCCTCAGAACTATGCAAAGTCACTAAGCTCATAGGCCCCACAGAAATATGAAGTAACTTTCAACTATAACTGCACTTCCTTCTGAGTCTTTTAATATTATCCATAAATGAAAGAAAAGATCAGACCTGATTTTCAATAAAAAGTCCTGACAAGTATGGCTTTAGGAATAATCATGGTATGAATCTGCTGCATTGTAAATTTCACAAGCAGCTAACTTTGCAGTCACTGTGAAATAAACTTGTCAACATAAAGTGGCCATCATGGCAGCCTGGACAGAAAAATATGGCCAAAAGGCCAAAATCCTCCTTCTTTTTTTTTTTTTTTTTTTTTTTTTTTTTTCTTATGGTAGTAAGACATAGTGAAATTAAAAGGCATGCCACAGAATGAACCCAGTAACAAAAGCTGAAAATTAAACCATACCTTCTTGTATGTAAAAGCTGCAGTAACACAATAACATTGATTTAAGATCATTTTTTTGCAAAGCAAAAATGACTGCTGCTATTCCAAAATCCAACTGAAACACATGTATGAAAATAGTGCTTTCTACAGCCACATTGCATCTACCAGTGTTCAAAATCCATAATACCGATCTTTGAATTATTTGAATCACAGAATCATCTAGGTTGGAAGAAACCTCCAAAATCACCTAGTCCAACTTCTGACTTAACACTAACAAGTCCTCCACTAAACTATATCACTAAGATATGCAATGGAAAGTGGTATCCTCTGAGTTTTCCAGCACTGAAAATGGAGGTAAAAAATGACATATGCTTCTTGCCAAAGAATATGATATATCCTATATCTGCCTGTGCAGGTATTGGCTTGGAGAACAGATCAGGCCTCAAGCAGAGGGAGCTTCTTGTATCTGCTATCAAGTGGTCCTTCGAGAACAGTTGGCTGAAAGGCCCTGAAGAAACCCAGGCTGACATCTGGATGCTCCAGCAGCTCTCTAGACTAGTCAGCTGGCTGCAGGCCCCCCAGTAGGTTGCTGTCCAACCAAGGATCTGTTCTCAGATTATGTTTTATCTCATGTTTATGCTACATGGTCAGAGTTTTAGCCTCACAGATACTTGATACAGATACATGATACAGATACTTAAATCTGTATCATGAAAAAAAATAATAGTGGAAAATAATTGATCTGTACAGGTCACACTGAAATAAAATGAGTAAGAAATACAGAGTAAGTTTTAAGCACTACACTTGGATGAACAGAGGTGGTTGATAACACAAAATAAAAATATAGCCTTCCTTATATTCAGTTTTGAAATACCTGTAAAGGGCAACCTAAAACTGAAAAATGGACTAAGTGCAATGAGGCCTTCCAAATAATTATGTGTTGTTAATTGAAAAATGTTAATCATGTCATATTAGGAGGAAGACAGGGTTAAATTGGTAAAATTTCAATTCACTTAGGCCTTATCTCTTGTAGGAATGAACCAGATGATTAATCCTTAATATTCTTCAGGGATACAGAGCACATCAGCAATTAAATTAACAACTACAAAGTTTATGCTCAGAGATTCAGAAATGAAAGACAGAAACACTTTAATTTTTCACAAGTTGTTACCTTAATTATCTTCTTATTGCTTCTGTCTCTTCTCCCTCATTACAAAAACACACCCCTTAGTATTCATGGATCCCTTTAATTTGCTGTAGCTCAGCAACTGTGTAAGAAATGTCATCTGAGCTACAAAAGTCATAAATCTTACTTTGTGTATGCTCATTGAAAATAAATTGTTCTGCTGTACCTAGTCCCAATGTTCAAACTGCAAAGTGCTGACAAATTTCTGTTTCCTTACAAAGAATCAGTAATGTCCATCAAATTTTGGTGGCAAAAACAGAAAAAAAAAAAAAAAAAAAAGGAAGGCTTTCTCAGCACGTAAAATGAACAAAAGTTTGTTTTATGAAGACAGAAAAGAAATACAGATATCTAAGTCAACAAAATAGTTGCTATACAATGTATTAGTTGTAGTGGGAAGATTCAAGCATAAGTTTCTTATGAAGCCTTCTAATCCTCAAGTTAGGAAAGTAAGATTGTAGTCCTTTTTACTTAAAAATGCAATGTGGGTAGTGAGGTAAATTTTGGATATCGTGGTTTTCTGTCTATGGGGAGAAATGATTATAGTACAAAGCTTTCACAAAAATCATATACCTATAAGAAAACAGAGGCTGATATTGAAAATAAATTTCTTTGATTAGTAAAGGAAACAACTGAGAAAATGTAGGACTTGAGAATGAGTCTGGGATTCTTTCTTAAGGGTTCCATTAGAACTCTTACAAAACATGGAGACTCTTGTTATCAATACCAGACTGCATAATATATTGAATGACTTCAAATGTAATTGCTCTGAAAGTAAACACTCCCACAAGCTGAATGCAAAAATCCATGTTTGTGAAACATTGGGACTTGACATTGTTATCACTAGACATGCTTTCAAAATTACCAAAGTTTTAAAGTAAAATGTCATTTCCCTGAAGGGTGCCCTTACAACAAATTATTAACAAAGCCCTATTGATCCTCACCCAAACAGCAAAATCTCAATAAATCTCATCTGGACCTTTGCTGAAGCTAAGAAAATACATTACACCCCCCCCTACTGACCATAGTTTTTATTATCGCTATTGTGTTTTCAGGGCAGTCAATTTTATACAGCATAACAAACTGCCAAGTGCTAAAGTGATTTCCTCTATTACTGAGGTCTGTGTATTAAATTTAGTGAGGCACAATATCAAACTGCAAATATTGCAAGGTATAGAATTGAATGCAGCTGAATCTAATGTTATCAACCTGACAAATACACTGACGTATTAAGTAGCAGATCATTTATTCATATTTGGAACTGGTTTTGTTTTTCTACTCAACTGTATAGTTTTAGATTAGCCACAATATTTCAAGATGTGACTATTACTGTGGAGTCCAAAGGCACTGTGGAATAGGTATTTAATATGTTTGTGATCAGAGAAATGTAGATCAGAGAAATGTACCTCAATAGCGTGTTATCACATACAAATACATGTAAATTAATACATTACTTCATATAATGTGGGCTTAGGCTGCAAATATTTTTTTTATTTTTTTTTGAGAATAAGCATTTCAGACTCCTATTTTCCTGATAATTATTTCCCTCCAGTCTAAAATTTTCCAAAACAATGGACTTCAGAATTTGCAGTTATCATTTGAAATCTAGTTATTACAGAAATATGCCTGTTTGAAAGTATGTCATGTTCTCCCAACCTGGGAGGAAGAACATACATATCCTGAATAATTCACTAATAAGCCAAAATGCTCACCACTAATACTTCAAGAAGTATTCTTACATAGTTGATTGCTTATAGAATGCAAATAAAGCTCTCTATAAATCTGTTATTGAAAAATAACAACAACAAAAAAATCCTAAAACTGAGAAGAAACATCCGATATTCCCTTAACGGAAATAAGCCAAGTGATACATGTCTGTGTATCATTTGCTGCAAGGCAAAAAAGCTACAAGGCTTTGAAGAAAGGCAAATTCTGCATATGTATCTGTTACTTTAGGGAATGGCAGCTTCCTACATTTTGGAAGTAGATTGTGAGGCCTTCTCTAAACGATTTCGCATCCTGACAATTCTGCTGTGTTTTTGTTGTTGTTGTTGTTTTTTACATCTGTCACCTAATTGTCTCATCCAATCCAACTATTTAAACCATAACAGTTGCCATTCAAGATAACTCACAGCTATAAACATAAACATCTATAAACAGAACAAATTATGTTCATGGTAAAATTTCAGGAAGGATTTTCTCCCTACTCTCTTTCTGAAAATCTCCCTCTTTAATATGCAACATACCCCCACTTGGAAAGAAAGAAGGATAATACCATGGTAAAATTTTGTAGCATCCTAAATGAAAAGGAAAAGCTTTTTTAAAAAATAAATAAATAACTAAAAAATATTTGTGTATGTGTGTAAAGATAAATCATACAACTTAACCCAATTCTTTAAGAAGACCCAGATAGTCTGCAATCTTTTGTTTTGGTTATTTCATTGCTGTAGATATTTTCACCCTGACAGCCACGTTGGGTCAATCATTAAATGTATGCACATGTGCAAGTCAGTCATTAAGCAATTTTGTTAGATGCTTTATGTTGTGAAAGGGCTTGCTCACCTGTCTCACAGGAGACAGCAGGTCAAAAATGTTACTCCTTGCACCTTGGTTTGGATTTGGAAAGTCACCCTTCTAATAGAACACCAAATTCAAGTCCTGAGTATTTGCCTACCACCCCCCTTTTTTTTTTCTCCTACTTATTTTTCCTTCAATCCTTCTTAAAAACTTACTGCAACACTAGCTAGTAGAAAGCAGATATTAAGCAAACAACATGAATACTGAAAAATAACCAGTGAATATTTAAACTTGGTAGTATTGTGTGTTCAGATTTAGGCTACCGGTGCTTTTGTTGAAAACCTTTTCCATAAAAGATAAACTGTTAAACATAAGCTGATGTTCAAAAATCTCATAAACTGCTAGAGTTCTTCTTTGTCACTGGAAAGAGATCAGATTGTTTCGCTAATTGGACTGAAAATTTATCCTGTCTTTCAGACACTAACCATATATGCACCACAGACTACTTGAGACATGTAGGACCTTGAACTGACTTCATGAAGGTTTCTTTGTCTCCTGCAATTTTCATCATAAATTGGATTTATCTTCTTGCACCCTTACCTCAAAAGCAAATTATAGAGTTCAGTCTCCTTACTTGAAAAAGGGATTTCCATGTAATAATTCATGTGTTTGAAGATAACTTTGAACAGTTTGTCACGTGGGTGCTTTAACAAAGTAGTCATTTTTAAAAGTTGCAAAGTACCTTTAAAAGGTGAGCCTAAAACAGTGCTGTTCTGAGCACAGCTGCTACGAATGCTACCAAATTAGAATGCTACACAGTTTGTCAATGAAAATTCAGCCAAAGTAATGTGAAACATTTTACCCTCACTACTCTTTGTTTTATTGGCATATGCATGGTGATGTGCTAGGACTAAGTAAAGAAGCAGCAGAATACAGAATAACTACTGTTTCCCAATAAGCAGCGATGAAGATGTTGCCAGGTTTCCATTTGGATATTTTATGTGGCTAAATGGATTATTGGCTTTAGCAAGAAACCATCTTCTTTGAGAAATTATTTAAAAAGTGGAAGAATCCACTGAGAAGTGGCATGGCTCATTGTGCTACTAAGCTTTGTTCATTCTCTGATGCCTGGGGATTAGCAGCAACTATTCTACATTAAATAGCTGTTAAAATATATTTGAACTGCAAAAAAAAATGAAAAGGAGCATCATATGTGTGCACAAGCACAAACATGCAGACAATAGCAAGTTTTGGCTTTGACTTTGTATTTAATGATGGTTTTAATGGGTCGTAATCAGTTGCTTTTTTTTTTTTTTTTTTTTTTTTTTTTTTTTCCAGGAGATGCCCCAATATATTTATCTGAAAGCTGTGGCTTTTCTTCTATTTTTACTTTTCCAGTCTAGTGTGAGTTATTCAATTTACCAGGGTCCTTTCACACTAAAGTTCTTTCATACTAAGTTTGAAAAATATTGCACTACAGAGAGAAGGAGGGAAATGTACAGAATCTGTGTGAATTAGGGATATTGATACCTACCCATAAACTTATTATTTTAGAGGGTTAAATGGAATCATCCATCTGCCTTCTTACTCCAGCTTAATATTTTTTGTTTAATTTTGGATATCCTAGCATGTTTCTGAACAGGTGCTTTAAGCATGTGAGTTGAGTCACCATACTGCAGGAAGACTAGGGATAATGTGGGTCCCTTGCTGAACAAGGGAAGTGTCCTGGTAAGGGGAGATGCTGCGAAGGTGGAGATACTGAATGCTTTCTTTGCTTCAGACTTTGCTTCAAGGACTTCCCCCCAGGACTCCAGATAAAGGGTCTGGGAAATGGAGGGCTCCCCCCTGGTTGATGAGAGAGTGGTTTGGGAGGGTCTGCTGAGTGGGCTCAATGCACACAGATCCATGGGATGCATCCACATGTGCTAAGGGAGTTGGCAGAGAGCGAACCGCTCTCCATCATCTTTGAAAGGTCCTGGAGAAGAGGAGAGGTGCCTGTAGACTTTAGGATAGCCTATATCACTCCAGTCTTCAAGAAGGGCAAGAAAGGATCTGGGAAACTACAGGCCTGTCAGTCTCACCTCTATCCCTGGAAAGGTGTTGGAGCAGCTTGTGCTGGATGTCATCTCCAAGCAATTGGAAGAGAATAATGTAATAAGGAGTATTCAGCATGGATTCATCAAGGGGAGGTCGTGCTCAACCAACCTCATTGCCTTCTATGATGGTATCACGAGCTGGGTAGATGGAGGAAGAGCAGTGAATGTCATCTACCTTGACTTTAGCAAGGCTTTTGATTCTGTCTCCCATGACATCCTGTTAGCAAAGCTGAGAAAGTGTGGGATAGAGGAGTGGACAGTAAAGTGGGGTGAGAACTGGCTGACTGGCCGAGCTCAGAGGGTGGTGATCGGTGGCACAGAGTCTGGCTGGAGACCTGTGACTAGCGGTGTTCCCCAGGGGTCGATGCTGGGTCCGGTCTTGTTCAACATCTTCATTGACGACCTTGATGAGGGAATAGTGTCTGCCCTCAGCAAGTACACTGATGACACAAAGCTGGGAGGAGTGGCTGACACACCAGAAGGTTGTGCTGCCATTCAGCAAGACCTGGACCAGCTGGAGAGTTGGATAGGAAGAAACCAAATGAGGTTTAATAAGAGCAAGTCCTGCACCTGGGGAGGAACAACTGCATGTATCAGTACAGGCTAGGGGACAACCTGCTGGAGAGGAGCTCTGAGGAGAAGGACCTGGGGGTCCTGGTGGACGACAGGTTGACCATGAGCCAGCAGTGTGCCCTGGTGGCCAAGAGGGCCAATGAGATCCTGGTGTACATTAAAAGGAGTGTGGCCAGCAGATCGAGGGAGGTGACCCTCCCCCTCTACTCTGCCCTGGTCAGGCCTCACCTGGAGTACTGTGTCCAGCTCTGGGCTCCCCGGTACAAAAAAAGACAGGGATCTCCTGGAAACAGTCCAGCAGAGGGCCACAAAGATGATATGGGGCCTGCCTGAAGCATCTTCCCTGTGAAGAAAGACTGAGATACCTGGGTCTGTTCAGCCTGGAGAAAAGAAGACTGAGAGGGGATCTTATCTATGTGTATAAATACCTGAAGTGTGGGAGACAGAGGGATTTGGCCAACCTCTTTTCAGTTGTTTGTGGGGACAGGACAAGGGGTAATGGCCACAAAATTGAGCACAGGAAGTTCCTCACCAACATGAGAAAGAACTTCTTCACGGTGAGGGTGGTGGAGCCCTGGCACAGGCTGCCCAGGGAGGTTGTGAAGTCTCCTTCTCTGGAGATATTCAAGGCCCATCTTGATGCCTACCTGGGCAGCCTGCTCTACGGAACCTGCTGTGGCAGGGGGGTTGGACCCGATGATCTTTCAAGGTCCCTTCCAACCCCTGCAATTCTGTGATTCTGTGATTGCTTCCTAAATGGTTATTTTCAAGTAGTAATGAATAATTTAAACAAATTGATCATCCACAAAAGCGTGGCATGGACTCACAGGTAGTGTTTGTTTAAAAAATAAAAAAATAAATTAAAAAAATGGAATCTTTGTATAAAATCACAGAATCACACAGAATCACAGAATTTCTAGGTTGGAAGAGACCTCAGATCATCGAGTCCAACCTCTGACCTAACACTAACAGTCCCCACTAAACCATATCCCTAAGCTCTACATCTAAACGTCTTTTAAAGACTTCCAGGGATGGTGACTCCACGACTTCCCTGGGCAGCCTGTTCCAATGCCTAACAACCCTTTCGGTAAAGAAGTTCTTCCTAAGATCCAACTTAAAACTCCCCTGGTGCAACTTAAGCCCATTCCCCCTCATCCTGTCACCAGGCACGTGGGAGAACAGACCAACCCCCACCTCGCTACAGCCTCCTTTGAGGTACCTGTAGAGTGTGATAAGGTCACCCCTGAGCCTCCTTTTCTCCAGGCTGAATAACACTCTTGGAAATGGAATCTCACAGACACAATGATCAGTCTCTGTCCACCTGATGACAAGAGTTACAAGGATTGGCAACCTCATGTGGATCAGGTGAAATTCCCCAAGCTGTTCTGCTGAACCCTTATACCCACTTGGACCCTGCTTCTCTGTGACCACTCCACTGTAAGCATGATCCATTGCTATCAAATATCTTAATTGACATGCAGAGCATCTCATATCTTAATTACTTAACAAAAGAAAATTCTGTGACTATCCTGACATCTAAGCAGTTTTTACTACTCACAACCATCAAATCTATTTACAATTTGTTGACTTCTACAGAAGGAACTAACAGTATTTAGCTGAAATGTTTCCTGACCAGAGGTGAGGGAGAGTTACAAGAAATCTGCTAAAGCTTCCTCCAATGTGATTTCAGAATGGTGTGTTCAAGAGCTGGATCCTTCTCTAATTGCCATGCAAGTATCTTTTGCCCAGATCATTCTGTATATTTAAGGTAGTCACACATTTCTTTTCAGAATAGAACAATTCCAGTGTAAATTGGAGTCATTCACCTAAAAGAAGACTGAAGTCATCTTACTTCAGTGGTATCATGAAAAAATATCTTCAGTGTTTAAAAGGCTGCAACAATACATAACTAAATACTCCTTTCTCCATGTCCAACAGAACAAGACATGAACAGGCTTGTTCTTCAGCAGGAAACATGTGGCTCACTTGCATGCATTTTATAGCTAAGAGATACATTTGACTTGTCTGTTTATAATTGTTTTTTATAAACTGATTTCAATTAAGGATTTGTTCACAGGCTGTGAACAATAAAAAAAATAAGATGATCCTCTTAGGCTGCACATTGCGGCTTTGCAATAGCATATGAAAACCTAAAACTGGAGAGTAACAAATGCTAAACACAAAGACTAGGATTGAATAATAAATAACAGAAACACACGTGGTACTTCATAAATGTCAGTAATCTATGTCACCACATCATACCATAGTAGGATTCCTTACATCTGTGTGGGCTGTGGAATTTTTTTTTTTTTCCATCCATACCAGCTGGGATTGTATACATTATGAAATCATCCTTCTCTTGTTTGAAATTCAAACTTACTTCTCACTATTCTCTCTCTTACTTCTCTATTTCTAGCTATTGGAAGTAATTATCCAATATAAAAATCAAAATTTAATTCTTACTGTTATTATTTGATTGTTGTCATAATATCTAACACATTGCCAGACTAGAGCTTTCTGATGCCTTCTCTGACATACCACCATTCATTGATAATGCGTGGTTACATTACCACTGTGTGGGATTCTTCTGGGGATATATTTAGCTCAGTGGTTTTAATATGAATACCCAAATGCTGTAAATATAAATACTGCATGATGCAAGAAAAGGATCTAACTACTTTTTCTGTAACATAAGGAACTGCCAAACACAATAGGCTCTGCCCATCATGATGAATGTTAGTATGCAATTGTCATATTTCATTTTCTGCATTTTCAGAAGACCAGTCTTAAGTATCTTAATATGTATTAAGAACAGTGAACATACAAGGAACAATAAGAGATTTGCTAATACTGGAGAAATGTGGAGGTCACACTCTATGAAGTGTTAGGCAGATATAGGGGTATACATAACCCTAAGTGTCTAATTACTCCCAAAGTAACATAGCTTTTCTAATGGTATAAAGACTGATTGCCACATAGTATTACAACTCTGCAGTGGAAAAACAAACAAACAAACAAAAACACCATATTCTCATTTTTATTTATTCTTTGGAAAGTCACTCAATTTCAGATAAAAATCACACCAGGAAAGTAAATCAGACCTTTCTCCAAAGCAAATTTTTAACTTCTTTTCATCTACAACTGCCTTAAAAATCTAGAGGATAATACCAACTCTCTGTGTTGGAATTCATTTTTCTTACTAATTAATTTGAGGGGGTGGTAGCTTAGACATCTGCAAGTGTTAAACAAAGCATAGAAAAGGAAGGGCATTATTATTAGCATCATTATTAAGTAACTCTAGGTAGGAATATGAGCTCACAGATCTCAAGTTTGTCATGTTGTTGCACGTTCCATGCTGCCCTCAGGTGCTGTGGCAATAAATATACTTTGAAATACACCAAGACAAAAAAATGAAGTTCATCCTACAAGTTGTTTTAGGAGTAGGAAATTAGTGACATCATGAGGACATCATTTCTTCATTTTTAACTCAAAATGGCTTAACTGTTCATGTATTCCTCTCATCTCAGCCTCTTAACCTATTTCTTCATAGAATGGCCTGGGTTGGAAGGAACTTCTAATGATCATCTCTGCCACACATATCTGTCCAGCCCCCATCATCATGAATAATTTTTAAAATTGCTTTTTGAATAAAAGAAACGCATGTAGTCTTTCAAAATACTGATTAAAACAACCAAAAACTCCAAAAAGAGAACAGAAAAATAGACCTTTGAATAAAACTTTAAATCTAAAATTTATCTTAAGTATTTTGACTGAACATAATATAAATTTGGCTTTTAGCTTTGAAGAAGATGATTTTGAACAAATCACACCTCACCAGTCATAGCTCTGGTCTTCACTTCCTGCTTAGTAACACTGCTGCAAAAGCTCCAAGTGGAGCACCAACAAACATTTCTTTTGATTATTGTTTTTTTCTTTAGTTTGGAAATCTAGATGTACTTAATTTTAACTGCAGTCCCTAACTTACCATTTCACTGGAATTTTCATAGAAACATTTTGTTTAAAATTCCAAAAGCCCAAGTGAACAAGATAAAGGATAGTGTTTCATTCATTGCTACAAACACTTTTAACAGAAGATAAAATTGTCACAACATTAGACCATTCAAAACACAAAATGTACAATATTTAAGTAAAAGAATGACTGAAGTCAAAACATTTTATACTGATTTTCCAATTAACTGTTATTGCTATGAATCAAATTATTGGTTGGAAACAAAGACAGACTCTACACATAACGCACAGCAGCCGTAAAAGCAGAGATCTTAAGCTTGAGGTTCTATCAATTATCCTCATTATGCTGTATTTCAAACACAGACCTATCAGAAAACTAATGTTCATAATACATATATATTTATCAAATGAAATGCATGTATTCCAATTTGAGGAATCTTTTTGAAATTAGACTTTTCTAATTTCAAAAATTGCTGGTTGGGCAGTTTTCATTTTTGTAAAATGACAAGTTATACTTCATTCTTAGCTAAAGGTTAATGTTAAGTACTCAAACTTTATAAAATGCACTTCTCTATAAAATAAACCATTGCATGCTAGTACATAACATTAGAGAAAAATGTTCACACGGTTGAAAATGAATGAATTTTGCATTTCAAGATGACAAGTACAATGTCAGACACAATCAATCGATCACTGCATAATTATTATTGCAAATGATCCATATCCCTGCTGCAAACTTTAAGGGAAATTTAATGAAGCAGTAAGCACATCAATAATATGATCTACTTTGGTCTCTCTTAAATCTTGTGATTCATAAATATGTTGTCATATTTTATTCTTCCTTGAATTCCTATAATTACATTTGAGGAAAAGCTAGCTGAAAAGTAAAAAATGGAATATATATCAGTGTTTCCTCTAGAAAATGAGTACTTCACTCTTACACATACACCACAACATTTAATTTTAAAAAAGTAAAGTAAATACTTCTTACCCCCAAAATGCCCAGGATAGTCACCAAAGAGAAACACAGATCAATCTCTGAAGAAATCATTAAATGTTACTATACAGACTCAATCCACCATGTTTATCTGACTTAATATTTGTATTGGGCATAGGTTGCAAGATTCTCATAGTTAGGGGACTGCCAGGGTGGCCTCTGTGGATGCAGATTGTGGGATTGCTGCCCTGTGCCAGGCACAGCCAGGTCCAGGCAGTGTGGCCATAGACCCAGCCCAGGCTACAGCCACCTGACAGGCCACCAGACAGCCTTGTGGTACATCTGTAAAAACATGCAAGAAAGGAAAAAAATGCTGGAAGAAAACAAAAAGAGGAACAGCAGAGGGAATGCTAAGTCAGAAAAGAAGAAACTCCATGGCAAATTAAAAACACATGTGAAGCCCATGGAGGTGCCCCTTAAACCTCAAAGGGACAGTGTCCTCTGGAGGACTCATTCTGGAGCACAGGATAAGAATGAGAAATCAGGAGTTGCACAGAAAAAGTCATATTTTAATGGGCAGTAAACAACTTAATTTCCCTCAAAGCAAGCCATTTTGCCTGTGGCATTAATTGTCAAGTGTCCTCCCTGCCTTTAAGTCAACCCAAAAGCTTTCGCACCCATGTTATTTCTTTTTTCTCCCAACCATCCTGATGAGGCCAAGAGTGAACAGGGAGATGGGTGGGAGTTTGGCTGCTAGATGGGGTCAGCCTACAACAAATCACAATTCTGTGGGGAAATAATATATAGTACATAATATTCATATGTGCAAAACAGTCACTTCTGCAAGCTTAAGATATTACACTTAAGTTTTCTTATCACAGTAAATACATGTGTATTTCCTTACTATGTTATCAGAAGGATAACATAAGATCCATCACTCTGGTGAAGGAGTATCAGTCCAGGAGCAGATGGGAAATAGGAAACCAGTATAGGAAGACAGAAAAAGAAGATCAGGACCTACTGAAGATATGAAGAGATACCTAGACCTCCATTACTAGACATGCCTTTCATTAATTAGACAATGAGATGCAAAGGAACGTTATATACAAGATAGAGCAAGTCTAATGGCATTTGCAGATTTAAGGGAGAAAGCATATGCAGAATCTGAGTTTACGGACTACTATAGTCTTGCTCAGCTTCCCAAACCGGCATATTTCATGGGAATAAATACCCAAAAGCAAGTTTCCAATAAATTATTCTTAAAACAGGAACAAGATTCTTCAACTGCCCAGAAGAGTCTTCAGGACTTGCTTATTCCTTTCACTTGCTGAAAACCAAGAGCAAGCTAAGCTTCCACAATTATGCATGTGGTAGCATAGAAACTCCCTAGTTTGTCACAGAACTGGTATTTGGAAGGGATTTCCACAAAGAGATAATCATAGCAGGACAATAGCAGAACTCCAGCCTGCTCACTGAACCACATTTAATGCAGTCTTTGTTCAATTTCTTCCTCACATAAACAGCCCTGGACTGATGAAAAGACCCGCATAGCTGATTCAAAGCAGTGATGGAAACCACTGATACTAAGAGGGACAAGAAGAAGATAAGGTTAATTGGACAAATGTAACTTCTTACTATAGTAAGAGGAGAAGAATGTTTGGTGATTAAATTATATAGAGTATATAATATATAGAGAGAGTGTATATATATATATATAATATATATATATAAATTATATATAAATTATATAGAGTATATAATGTAACTTCAGAAAAGAACAGCAGTGGTCTATCAGATAGCTTTACACAAAATGCATGAGTTCTGCTGAAAGAGAACTGCAATTAATAATGATGCATACATTCTTAATGTCCTGGTTAAACTCAACTTCCAGATGCTTCATCACACATCAGCACTTAATGTGTATGTGTGTTTGTTTCTGAAGTGATACGTATTATTATTATTATAAACTTTATGCAACACTGGGTATAATGGAGCCTAATAATGATTTTGTTCTCTTGTTCATATTGTTACCCTCTATAAATAGTAGAACATTCTTTTACAAAATACTTTAGCAGGTCAAAGAAAATCTCAAGACAATATATTAGAGGAACAAATGTTGCTGTCAAAACTAAATTGAAATTACCTTTCTCTACTTCACATCAAAAAAGGTGATTCCATATTTGCACATTTTTAGTGTTTTGCATCTTATTGTGATTTTTAACTTCTGTCACTCCAATATAAATTATTTTACATACATATAAACACATCATTTTAAAACTCACATGTATGTATATACCTTTAGATACAAAATGATAACCTACTGAGAATCGTCCTAGATTCTGCCTTGACTAATTATAACCCTGTTTTCTTTCAACAACTCTAGTGGCCCTTTAATTTCAGGCATCAAGTTTGCAGTTTTATAAAATGTAATACTGTATTATTCAGGTTTATTGAGTCAGATACTCTTGAAGATATCTTATATTCATATCAGCATTCTCTATTATTAAATCATTTTGTATTTTTCTGTGTTAATAACAAAAGGTACATATTTATTTAATGGTCAGGCAATCAGCTATAGAGTATGAAGCTACATGTTTTATTCAAGGTCCCTGCAGAAAGCAACGTGAGGATTATTTGGACTATGAAGTTGTCTGCAGTTTTTCAGCTAATATGTTTGATTTCCCTTAACTGAAAGGATCTAAATGTTTTGATCACTAAATAAATTTATGCAACAAAATCTACACTGAAATCTCCACAAGAAACACTGTCAACGTATTCATTTATTCTTTCAATTTAATTCTCAGCTGTCTGTAGCTCTTTAAACACAGTAAATAGCACAGCTTTGTCTCTGTGGTTTTATTGGGAAGCCCTTGTTTAAGAGAATTGTATTACAAAAAAGACAGTCTACCTACTCGCTCCAAAATTAAGAATACTAAGAATACTAAGACTTTGTTTCTTTTGTAATCTTCTCATCTGCTTAGGATAGTGCTGCCCTTTCAAAAAAACCTTTATTCCTCAAAGTTTTCAAAACAATGTTCTATTGCCAGAAGAAATTATCTAGTTTATGTTGCATATATATTATTTAGTTTGTTTCTCTGTATCTGCCCACTCTAGTTTCAGGCAAAAACTTCATTTTCTTACATGCTCTTGGCCTTATTTGATCAAATACTGTTCTGAAGCTGTTACTGTTATCCCAGCTGTTACTGTTATCCCAGCTGTTAGCTGTTATCCCTGCTAAATATATATAAAATTTCTGAAATCTCATTCCCTGTTATTAAAAAGACCAGCATACTGACAGAAATGAACTAAACAGCCATTAAGTAAATGTTTATAAAATGTTATTACAGTATATTAAGGTAATTTTAGTTCAAGACTTTCCTAGAAAATAAAGCATATAAACAAAAGGTGGAAACAGAATCATTTGTATATTTTATAATGCATTTACCAATGATTTTGTTCCAGTTTTTCCTTACAATAATATTTAATTGCACATGACTTTAACTTCTTAATGAGATGCAGTAGCTTCCACTCTCATCTCTTAAATTAACCATGAGGACTATGAGAACTCCAAATAGTCCAATCTGAATTACCAAATGGAAAACAAATGATCCTGATACAGTTTGCATGGGAAATGAGCAGTTGCTTGTACCATCAAGTAGAAAAGCCATGCTCATTTTCAAAATATAAAGAAAAACAGGATGAATACTATGCAGAAGGAGCAGGTTTGGAAAAGTAGGGATTCCTTGAAAGCTTCTTGAAAGTCTTAACTTTCACCCATCAACACTTATTTCACCCACTGGTAGTTCTGCGTCTATTTCCAAGGTAAGTGGAGGTCATCAACTTTTCAACTTTCTAACTGAAATAATTTTCTCTTATTCATTACATTCTGGGAAAATCAGAGTATTTTGGAGGAGAATTTCACTAAATATGTAAATGATAATCTGCAGTGATCAAAGCCTTGCATCATTACTGCAACAATCTTGTATTGGAAAGAAACGGATATTAGAGTGCAGAAGGATCAGAATATAAAAGGGTCTTTATATTTAAAGTTAAAAATTATATAGGTCCTTTTGACTTTAGGATTTAGTTCTAGTTCCTAAGTCAGTAATATTTGAAAATCCTCATTTTTTTGACAATAAGAAATTAGATATTGATGAACTCAGATTCCCATAGCACAGGTATCTGTGCAGAAAAGTACAAGGGGAAACAACAAAAAAAAAAGTTCTCAATTTTTCAAAGGTAGAAGGGGAAGTGCAAGCATCATTATATATCTCAGGCAGTCAAAAAATACAGATTTCCTTTGGCAGGGTTAATGGTATAAAAATCTTTCTTTACTTTCTGAAATCTTTACTTTCTGAAATCTCCTGCTAAATTATCCGATGTATAAACTTAAAAACAGAATGAAATTATTGCTTGCATTAGCAAGCATACAGCTTCAATAAGCCACAGTAAAGCGTTAACAAATAAGTAATCAGGGTTGCTGCTACACGTACAAATATTTTCTTGTCAAAATTAAAGTGACTTGTGCTACAGAACACACACAAAAAAAAAAAAAGAGAGACAAAATCATGATGCTCAGTGATTGGTGAGTTCCTGAAATGATAACAGGGGTCAAAGAAACTAAAAAGTCTGCATGCCATGCTGTTTGTGCCAAAAACAAAAGTTACTCTAATGCAGGTCAACAGAAATTAGAAGGAACCATAAAGGAAATTACAGCATGAACTACAATTTGAAAGAGCAGTAGTGATTTACTGATAATATCTCTAAGACTTAAATGTTGCTTGTATATAGCCTGTTTTGCAGAGGTGGCTCAGACTAGCTGAAAATCTGTCCATTTTTACATACGATTAAGATAAATAAATAACTAGCTTGTCAAACAAGATCAGTTTAAAATATTTTCCCAGAAGATGTACAGGCTTTGAAGAGGAATGGTGAAATGCTTTCTAAGTATGCATGTTCATTCTGTGATTTACTTTTTTTTTTTTTTCCCCAATGAAATAATGTTTTATATCTCAACCTGAATGAATTAACAGGTTAATAATTTCACTAATTCACATGATGTATGACACAGCACAACATTATTTTAATTCCTAAGGTGAGCAGACTGCTGTGAGTAATCTGAACAATACTGAATATAAAATCACAAGAACATTTTATATATTTATCGGTAGCTGTCAATTACCATAAACTTCAAAAGCCTAGAAAGACTGTGACAACTAGTATGAACACAAATAGGCCAAGTAACACAAATCTGAAGTTTGAATCACATTAGGGTTGCTTCTTTCCTTACAAAGAAAGCAAATACTGAATAGCCACAAGTGATGCAGCATTCATTTTATGACTGAACCACAGTGAATCTTACAGATACAATCGTAGCGTTTTCTAAGGCAACAAAATGAAAGCAGTGCACTATGCCACATCCTGCAATACCTGAAAATAAATTGCAGCTTAACATTAATGAACCAATTTGTTTAAAATCCCATTGGAAATGCAAGCACAGGTACTGTACTCTAGCCCTGCTAAGCCATCCTGCATTATCGACACCTTTACATATTAGAAAACATGCTGTAAGTACAGACTAAAATCTATAGTCCCAAAGTCAATTTACTAATAAAAGATTGACATGGAGAGAGACACCACCTACCCACAAATACATCATCATCTTGAAAGAAATCAAGGGCTCTGTCAGCAAACAGAAGTCGCCTTACTTCACCAAGTATGTCTGGAAGGAAAACTGAAAACTGTGTGTAGAAAATCTTGCCTTTTTCTGTCAAGTCCTCACAGTTCTCTTCTTATACAAGGATTTTTTTTTCTTTTTTTTTTTTTTAGTTTGTTTATGAGAATAGCATTCGTTCAGTGGCTCTTTCTGCGTGTGAAGTGACTTGCTTCAGGCTGTCTTTTTTCTTCCCTTTTTCTCCCTAACTCAGTCTTTCCTTTCTTTACTGTCAGGCTTGCTTAGGTAACAATTCTTGGTGTATCTATTTAATTAGCAGGTCCGTGCACTAGCCAACTACCTTGGAGAGAGAGAGAAAAAAAAAAAAAAGGAGAGAAAGAAAGAAAAATAATAAATAAATAAATACATACATAAATGGAAATACACCACTTGCTGATTGTTATGGGATCTACAGACACCCCCTCTGTAGGAATTTATAGGAGGATTTCTAATACATCTTAAAGGAAAAAAAAAATCATCAGAGAATAGCAAGTGACTCCAGTGGCACTCAAGCCATTACCTCTCCTTGCTAAAGGACCCAGTTCACAAATCCTGTATTTGAGAAATTTCTAAACTCAAAGCAAAGCTCCTACAGAAAAGAAAGGAACATGTACTGCACCCTGCTTCTCCTTTATCTCTTTAAATGTACTTCAGATAAAAGCTGCATCCAGTCAGGTCAAGGCCTTTCCCAATCTTATTACTCTAACACAAACATACTTTTCTACAGCCATCTACTGACTTCACAGTGTTATTGCTGCTGCCGTTAGTCCTGCTCGGAGATAAATGCCAGTATGAGGAGCAGAGAAATACAAACAGTAAATTAGATGATAGTAAAAGTATTTGTGCTAATTTCATTCATTTTTGGTATTTTTTTCCAAAGAAATGTATTTTTAAATTAAAAAAAAAATAGAATTAAGTGATATTTAGCAGAGACTAATAAAGCAAACTGGATTTGTTGGTAATTTTTAATTTTTTGAGTTGAAGGTTCTTTATGCAAAATGAATGAGCAGGCAAGAGACTCGAGGTTTTTTGATTTTGGCTTAGACATTTATCGTATGCAACAAGCAAGTATACTTAAGTCATTTAACCTGACTCATTGTAATGCACGTCACATTTAGTAAACTGTTAAAACAGCATCTGCAGGTGATTTTACAATTTAAATGAGAGAAACCTTGGTCACATTTTAGACTGTATTATTTGTCTTGAAAATCATCCCTGACCTTGTGAACTGGCAGCATACCAGGCTGCTACCATAATATGCTTTGGGTATTGATGTAGAAAGCTACAAACACAGACTGTCTACTATGTGCATCAACTACTACAGTACATATGGGATGACTATAAATCAATGAATAAATTAAAAAAAAAAAAAAGATGAAGTATAAACATGGTCATGGGAATGAGATTAAATATAACTTTTATTTTTGTGTTTGATTACTTATTCATTCTCTTTGGTCATGGACTGCGCACCCTTCAGACAAAAATTGTCGTTTTTTAACTAAAGATTCCAGTCAAATTACATATTCAGCCTAACCATACAAAGTAAAATGTCACCTAAATAATTAAAATGCATTAGCTAAATTGCATAATCGTTCACTGCACCAGGGCAGGTGGCAAATGGATAGGCACCTGCTGAAACAGCCTATAACAAGGAGACCTCTGGGGTGAATGCAAAACAAAAATAACTGCTGTGCCACTAACATTTCAAAGCTGATTTAAGATAGAAAAATGAAATTATGATTTCAAGTAACACTTCATTCTAAGATGCATACAGACAAGTTAATACAGATACACAAATACATACATACACAGATATTATTGAGTTAGATCCACTACACACTATGTGTTATATGAGGGAAAAATGATGTTGCCTGCCTTAGTGGAAGCAGAAGAGAGAGACATAATTGACCATTTACTAAAGTGATAACTTTTACAGTAATGTGCAAGGATAATATAATCTTAAATAAGTTTAGTATAATTTCATAAAGTGAAGCCACTTACTTCACAATGGCAGTTTTCAAAGGAAAAGAACAGCATTCTCCATTGGAGTACAATTTTTTGTAGTTTAAATTATCACTCAATTTAACTACCAACATTCAACAATCTAACGGGCCTAACCTTTAAGCTGCACACTTCACCTCATTTTGTCTACTGTACAGTGCACCGTGTTCTTCTGTATTCAATTACACTATAATAAACTCAAAATATCACATTAGAATGAATTAGATTATGTTGGTTAAACTGAAAATACATTTTCTGATAATGTATCTGCACATCTGCCAGACAGCAGTTCTTTCAGATCTGTGCATCTCAACTGAACACACAAGGCTTGAGAATTTTCAAAGACTGGTTAAAGATTTTATTAATATGATAAAAGACTGTGCACAGCTATTGCCTATAAATCACTTTTATATCAAAATTTCCCTGGTTTTGAGCATAAGCAGTGTATAAAATTTTAGTGAACTGTGTCCCAAGGCTCTCAACTAATCTTTCTGTATTCTAAATTCTGTTCATTATTAAATTGGTTACTCAATCAATTCTTCATATCTTATTCCTTCAAACAAGTGGAACAATTCTAATGCAGCTACACAAAATGATCACTTAAAGTGTTTTATTTTTAGTTATTATTAAATGCTTTGTTCATTACATTATCTCTAGTTTCTGCAAAGGTAGAGAAACATGGCTAAAAAGAAGATTGAAAACAGAGATGTATTACTCTACTTTTAGCCTGTTTCTTAAGCTTAGTTCCTAAATGTTCTGCATCTGTAAGCAATGCCAAGAAAGTAAATAGAAGGTAATGACAATGGTTATTTTAACAAAGGCTGGGCCAAGAGAGCCGACCTTGAGTTCAGGTCAAAGGCTGTTAAAATCAATGAGAATTTTGTTGTTCTCCTAAAGAACAGGCAATCAGAAACTCTGTTCCAAATATCATTATATGTTATTTGCTGCCAAATGATGGCCAGTTTCCTGTGAGGCTACCAAAAACTTTTATATGATGCTGTTCTGTAGGGGCAATGACAAGTATTTTAGCTGCAGAGCATGGCATTTCTGTACCAGCTCATACCACAGCCTTAAACTTCACCAATTTAGCTCTTTCCATCAAATAGAATATAAAATATTTTGGCTGTGAAATGAGATAGGATTGCTGAATCATTAAGGGTAGTTAAAAATTAGTTGATAGTAGCAAAAAGGAAATAATAAACGATAATTGTATAACCATAATTAATCAAGATTAATTACATATAATCAGCACATCCTTGCTTGGCACCTAAACAGCTCAGATATTTTTTAAAAAATCAAGCTCTAGATATTAAGAGTTCCTTAACGTTATTAAAAGGGCATAATTCATGATCATATCTTGGCATATTTATTAATGACAGAGAAGATTGTGAATAGCATCAATATTGCTACTCACTGCATTAAAAGATAAGAAAATGCAGGCTAAGTTTCCCATCTTGCAGAGAATATAAGATTCCTTGGAACTGCAAGAATATTAAAAAAATAGCATTGCTAAGTGGCACAATTCTTGTTTTGCTAGGTACTTTATAAATATGTAGGACAATACTGAAATTATGTATTTGTCCCACTGATTGCCATGACAAAATCTCCATTGATTGTAATGAGTCCTCCTTTTCAACAAAGGTCTCTGTACCTTAGAATTTAAACCAGAAGGTTTTACCTGTTTGTTTTTTTAATAATATATATATATATATATATATATATATATAAACTTGCTTCATAAAGTAATGGAAGATGGAGGGAACACAATGGCAATGATTATACTGACATTATGGGAGATGAACGATGAACTTTTTTTTTTTTTTTTTTTTTTTTTTACTTAGGCTTCTCCCTCAGGGAAAGATACCAACCTGGTACATGATGTATGAGGTGCAACAGCACTGAAATCTCACATAAGTTATACAAAGTACTGAAAATAATCTGAAACATTTAGAAAGCTAGAAGTATTCATATTTATGCTTATTTTCCACACCTTACAGCTTCATCTATCATCATGATTTATGAAAACCCACAAAAGTTTAGGAGGTGTGGTGACAAAACAAAACAAGCCCTTAATCTATACTCTTAATGCACTGCAAATTGAAGGGGTTTGCTGCTGTTGCTTTTTCATCTCTTAGTTTCTGGATTTCAGTGTAACAGTAGAAGAATGACTGAAGTGCAACCTCAAGTGTAGTTCAATTGGTTTATAAACTCTCCATTCTGTTTTCTCACTGCACATAACTTTTTTTTTTTTTTCCTTTTTTGATTAATTTCTATTAATTTAGCACTGTCACAGCTTTTGAGACAAGAAATTGACTTCTGTGTATATTTCCTGTACAGCAAGGGCAGGATATGGTCCCAGGAGAGTCTGAGGAGTTAATAATCTGGTACCAATCAAAAGTTCCCATAACCTCTCCTGTTTTTAAGCTGGCTCCAGCTTCGGTCCTGAACAGGGACAGGTTCACTATAAGATGATGATGGACTTGATCTTATTTGGAAAAAGTCTATGAAATAAGTGTTTACAAAATCATTTCCCAGAGAACAGATACAAGGACAGCTAGATCATAATTTACTATCTATTAGAAAATAGTTTTTAAACTAAATTCCCTAAAATGTTGATGTGTTTCTCAAACTTCTTTCTCCTAGAGACTTCCCAGGTGTTTTTCCAAATCTTTGTCATGATTTTAGAGATTACACTTAAGCACATAAAAAAGAAACAAGGCTGTTTCAGAGTGTAATCATTCAAACTTGAACAAAGCAAGTTGGTTATCAAATACTGAGTGTTGATAACAAGTGGCTCTCAATCCAACTATTCATTGAGAACTTACACTCATCAACATATTTGTTGGATAAAATTGAATGAATTAATTAAATAACTCATGACACTCTTGAGAAGAAAAAGAAGCTAATGTCATCAGATAATTTATCTACCTGCAAATGTTTGCTCAGCTCTACTCAGCATCATTCCCATAAAATTTTTGATTCAAGAGAACACAGAGAAGACTTAGTCTTACAGTAGTAATGCATTTTTAAATCCAGTACAGAGTATTTTCATCTTCACAGTAGGCTTCATCATTATATTCTCCTTAAGACAAGCTAATTTGAAACCAACTACTGCTAATTATTATGTGTCTAACGAAATACAGAAAGATTCTCTCTTCAAGATACTACACTCAAATTTGCTTTAGGTAAAGATCTTCTACCAAATAGTAGAGCTAGCAAGATCAATCCTCAGCTGGCTTCAGAAGCATAAATCAATTCACATCAGCTGATGTAGGGATATGAAATGAAAAATAAAAACAAGCAAAAAACGAAACAACAAACTTGCCTCTGCACAATATATTAACACAAGTTTATGTCCATGACTTTTTAAAGTAACTATGGCTTTCCTGAAGTGAGATGTGATAATCAGTAATACGATAAAGGGTTGCTATTACCAGTGACTTAAGTAGTACTTCCCTGTAATTTTCAGTTTATGAGTTTATAAATTACTTTGTTATTTAGTGCAGGCTCCTTAAACCCTGAAGTCTTTATGCACTGGATGATAACAAATGGATCAGTTTTATCACTTACAATAGTTCAGTAAATCATGAAGCAGCCTACCTTTCAGCAAAGCCACTGTACAGAACTTATCACAGCAAACTTATCAGTTCTTATTTCCTACTATATATCTAACAAAACAAATTCATGCTACATCTCATTGACACACTTTTGTTTTTTGTTTTTGTTTGCTTTTTTAAAAAGTTAAGAACCGTCTCTCATCTGAGGGCTCTGTCACTGTTTTGATTCAGTGTACTGTGCACAGTCGCAGAGCTCAGAGCACGCCTCTTCCTCAGCAGCAGCACTATTACAACCATGAGAATAAGGAGAAAATCTACTTCTCTGCAACCTCAGGTCTTGTCCTCTTGGGAACAATGCCACAATTGGCCATATAGTTAGGCTGCCCAGGATCTCCACCGTTTTCCTCACAATATCAGAAAACCTCTACCAACGAAGTCCTGGTAAAGGCAGGTATTGCTCACCTCCAGGCATGTAAAGTGCATTTGGTGTCAACCTTTGCCCCTGGCTTTTTGGAGTGCTGCAGACGGGGTGCTCTTCCTGAACCCAGTGCAGGGCATGAGGATGCTCCTAGGGACCAGCACGGAGAGGGCAGCCACGTGCAGAGGGGCCAGAGTGTGAAAAGCCCCAACAGGAGCCAGTGTTTTGGCTGTTGTCACAGAGTCAGGAAAAGCTTGTGAATATCCACATGGGGAAATGTGGTAGACGGGGTCTGAATCTTGCTGTTAAAATTTTTGGTCTGGTCTATGTGCGTGAGATCGGAAGTTAGAGGATCTGATCTCAGTTATCTTTTTGTGCCTTTCACAGCCTGCATTACTCAGCAAAGACTGGTATCAGGAGGCAAGAGCCTTCAGCAAACACTGCACAAACCCAGCAGATCCCATGGTCAGTGGAGACTGGGCAGCCCCTGCCACCATTGCTGAAAGCCTTTCCTTTCCCAACCACAACAGAGCCATTGCCTTTGCCAAGGCAAAGCATATGGGAACTTTGCTTTACTTCTGACCTACTGATACAGATTTACACAGCTACTTCCTCAAACATAATATCTACAATGCAGTCATACATGGTGCTACACCAAACTTTGGACTTTCCCTTGCTTCCTCCTCGAGAAAATCAGGAGAAACTGGCTTGTGTCCATAAATGAGAACCAGAATAAGGAGGAGATTCAAAAAGACATTTTAGAGTCAAACAAGTTGACATGGGAGGCTTTATTTTAGAAATAGAAGGGGGCAGAAAGGAGTAGAAAGGACAAAACTAAAATACATGGACATCCAGAGAGTAAATGAGGAAGAAAAAAGAAATAACAGAATAGAATTGAGATATATGTGGAAATAGAAAAATATTATGCTAACTGCACTAACCACTCCCAATAAATTACCAATCTGCCAGAACAGGACTGAGTTAACTCAAGAAACAAAACAACTGAATTTCATTTTAACCTGGTGATTCCTGATTTCTTATTAAAGATAATTTTTGTATATCACATCATTATTGAAAAATGAAAAAAAAAATAAATAAATAAATAAAAAAAAAATTGTGCAATTGCTAGAGTACTCTTGACATGAGTAGGCATGCAATCCCCTACAGATTCTTTACACTGAACTCTCCAATAACATGCACTGTCAAAGTGATGGTCTGGCATTGGAATAGGTATGGGAAGTAGCTGGCTTCAAAAATCTTTTGGTGTATTGTTTGACATTCCTATTCCTCTTTCTCATGGAAATCAGAGTCTGCTCAAGGAGCTACTAATGGTACCATCACATTGAGAGAAGAAAGTTGTGATGGTGTTCTTTAATAAATGAATGCTTCTTTGGCTGCCTTCCCAACCACTGAAACACTTTGGGCATTTGTCTGCCTTTCATTGTGTGTCTTGTAGGACTCTCTCCATCATCTTTATGTCACCATATATTCTTCATAGGCTTTTTTTTTTTTTTTTTGAGATTCACCAAACATTTCCCTTTAATAGTTCTCAGACGGTGTTTTTCAAGAAACTGTTGACATTTACTGGAACCAAATGGTTCTCCTGATTTCCCGTAATGCTTTCTAAGGATTTTTAGATCACTTCAAATACATTGGGAAACTTCTGCCCATCAGTAAATGGTGTGAAGGAGCCCACAGCTGAGACCCAACAAGGCAAAGAGTGCTGTTGGGAGTCTGGCCGGAGGAGTGTCTTCCTGCCACCTCAGAGTTCAGTATGCCTGTGAATGGATCTACACGCAGTTATCCCCAGTCTAATCTTGTTCACACTGATTCTTTAAAAGTACGAACTCTCATCTCTGGATTTATAATTTTTAAAATTGTTTCTAAACATTTAAAATTGTTTTTGAAGAACGCGTATTTCTAAAAGATAATTAAATACAGCTACCTGTAAAGAAATACTTGTATTTACAGGAGTGCTGTATAGTTCAGTAGCTGTAAAAACACATGGCAGTTAAATGCACACAACATTGCTCCAAGGATCACACTGACACAACAGAATTCTGTATTGCTTCCCCCACAGTGGCAGCAGATGGCAACCGGATCACTATATCCCTCTAATATTTCAACAGAAGTAACAAAACTTCTTCTCAGTCTTCAGCATGTTGGGAGTATGCAGCTCATTGCAAAAGGCCAAGCAGTACCTTAAAATTTAGAATACTTTTGCCTATATGTATGAAGCATTATAAAACAGGTCAGACCTCTAATTCTCTACCCACTTGCACAGCCACTGAAAGATGAAGAAACTAGACAGGAAGCAAACAAACGTGTACGTTGGTCCACCCATACATAGCCTTCTGGTCCTATCAGAAATGTCAGTCAACAACGTGAAATTAGATTCCCTGCACACACACTATCACTGTTTAGAGTTCACTTACCATACTATAATTTTGTCTGAAATCAAAGTACTCACCCTATTCTCTCCTTACATTTATAGCCCAGTCTTTCAGTTATTATGCTGGTTATACATTAGGGATGCCATGCTTACACCAGACACTCTCCCTTAGGAGGGATTCACTGTACACCAAATATTTAATTTGTGTTCCGAGATGCTGTGAATCTATGTATTTTCTAGTCTCCTAAGGGGTTCATGGTTCACACCCACTGGATACTTTTTCCCCAGCAACAAAACCTAAAGGTAGCTAATTCCAACAGCAAATGCACATGAACCTACATTGAAACCAAACAAAATGAAGAAAATTGCACCTTACTCTGAAGACAATGAAATGCTGGAAATATAATCTCACTCTCAGTTCAAGATATAGATCCTTTCTTAATAAAATGGTAGTTTAGATTGGAAATACTTGCTTTTGAGTATGTGCGAAAATTGAGATGAGCTTCTTTCCTCAGGAGGGAAATTCTCCAGCAGTGTCACAAGGAGTGATTGCTCTTCACATTACCGTGACATCTCTCATTATCTCAGACAAATCACTAACACAGTGGCAACTTTTGATGCAGCCTGAGATTATTGCACAGTTCGGAAGCATTTCCCATGACAAAAGGTTGTTGACACTTTGTTTGACTTGGACTGAAAGAGGGCACCAGAACAAACTTCTCTGGCTTTTGTCTTCAAAGAAAACTGTACACATAAGAAAAAGGAGCAACATCTCTATGACTACAACCTTAGGTAACAATACCCCTGTTTTCTCTAGTACTACATTAGTCTCAGGTGGGATCCACACACCAAGTAAACTGCAAAATGCTGATCGAGGCAGCACAGGTTCTTACCACTTTTCACAGAGCAGGACTTTACCTTTACATAGTGATCATTGCAAACAAACAATATTGCATCATTTCAAAAGATACTTCTTCTGGCATACAAAATTTAATGTGTCAATGTGGAAAAGCTGCAAAGAACATCAATAAACATGTAGCAAAGCACATGTTATGTACAGAGCAAAGTGAAGTAGCAAAACTTTTTTCCATTATGACCTACACTTCCAGCAAGGGAATCCTGAGTGAGTAGAACTCATTAATGCAGTTCTTCACAGGCAGAGAGACTCCAGCACTGCAGCACCAGACTGCATAAAAGCCCACATGGCCACCCTGTGGTGATATTCTGCCTTGTTTCACTCTGAGCATTAAACTCAGATTCTGGCTGTGTCAGATCCTGTCCCACAGATGTCTCTCCACATTAGTTAAATGTTTTGAATTTAGGTCTTCCATGATTACGGAAGTTGCAAATTCAAAAATGCAATTCAGAGAGCATGAACACCTAATCAAACCTATGCTGAAATTTTATCGGCCTCAGATACATCTTTGAAGCCTATTTCTGCGTTACAGATTCCTATCCTGTTCTGTTTATTCTTCAAAAGGACGGCAGACACCACCTGGCAAAGGCATGACTGTGCACTCCCTGTACGTCCAGCACCAGCAGGACAAAGACCTTGCAGTGCAGCTGGCTGAGTGCTCCAGTACTCCAGAGGTGCGGAGCTACATATCAAGGCTGTGCTTTACTTTCAAAAAGAGAGCAAAACAAACAATACTGGATATATGGCAAGCCTTTAGGTAGAATTCAGAACGAGTGAATCAGAGAACCATAGAATGGTTTGTGTTGGAAGTGACCTTTAAAGATCACCCAGCTCCAATTCTCCTTGCTGGGACATCTACCCCTAGATTAGGTTGCTCAACAGATTAAGCATTTACAGAAGTGTTAATAAGATAGTTTCCAGTAACTTTTTTGCTTTTACAATTTCAGCCATTTTATTATTATATTTTAAATGTGTTATTTATGGTGTATTATTGAGGGTTTGTTCAAAAAGAATTAACACCACCTCTGCTGACTGATTTTATTAAGATTCTCAGATACTTCTGTTATTATAGGCCTTTGGCTTTGGTGAAGAACCCCTTTTCATAGCACGAGACTTCACGTTTCTCGTCAAAACTTCCACATCATTCAATTTTTCTCTCCCCCTTCATTGAGGTGTGGAACTGCTGGAGGAGACTTTTCAGTCTTCAGGAGCACAAAAGCAGTAGTAGGGAAGAAGTAGAAGATCTAACTAGCTCAATGAAGAATTTATCACAGGAGTGTTTAGTAGAATTTATTTATAATGATTTGTATCAGCCTTTTGAACTCACTGCTGTTCACTGATTCATGAGCACTATGGACCTTTCATGTCACCTCTAGTTCCAGCAACATAAATCATTTCTGGTCTATAGACTGATTTTCCAGTGTTAAAAAAGAACTATGAGCAAAATTCCGTGAATACTAATAAATCCAATGTTTTTCATGTCATTATATAATTGGTATCTTGTAAGTCACAGACTCCTCTAAAATGGTAACGTGACTTCTGATAATAAAATGGGACCCTAGTACTGTTTTGCATGATATAGGATAAGTCCCTAATACCTTTCCAAAACAAGAAATCAGTGAAAAAACAATTTTGGCTTTTTCAGGTCAGTCAGAGGTATAATAAATTTAATGTACTGAATAGATTATGGAAACTATTCTTGTTTTTGCAGCCATTAAATCTGAAAATTGCAAAGTCAACATTGCTTACTGTTTTCAAAATAGAAAGAACAACCTTTTAAAAGGTCTCATTACAGAATATGCTGTCAGAGTTTTTCTGGGGCACTACGGCAATAACACATGCAAAGTCTTGAGAGTTTTCATTAAAAAGAATGGAAAAAACAGCTATGGTATTAAGAAAAAAATGAAAGGTGAGAGCGGGAGAGAGAGAAATAGAGATGGCCCCAAATTTGGATTTTTTCCAGCACATGCAACTTAGATGCAAATGTCTATGCACAAAAACCTGTGCCTGGAATTATTAGTTAGCAGATGTGTTTACAATACCTCCATGCTAAGTAGCTAACAATTAGTTATTCAGATCACAAACTGTTAAATACAGTTGTATACAGCTTGCAATTATCTGATCATGAAAATCTGTGGGAATAAAATGAAAGATTACATTAATCTACCTTAAAATTTCCATGCCATTGTCTTAAGTAAAAATGTGCACCAGAAATCAAGAATGTATCTGAACCTTAAACTTTTGGGGGTAATGAATATATTTTACTTTGTGCTTCTGAAGTGCCTGTATGTGCTATATAAATGTTTTTAACAATGATGCAAACAGCTGTAGAAAGCAGTAGTTTCAAGAGGGGCAAGAAAAGGAGAAATGAGCTGATAATATATGATGTATTACATAGTGTGTAGAGAAAACCAACCAGAGAAAATTACTAAATCAAGATAACGAAAACTATTAATTATTTGCTCTTTGGAAGGCAGCTGCTGTCAAACAAGTATTTCAGTATTGTACTGACAGAGATCTTAGGAATCCAAAGGAACAGACAACTACAGCAAGAAAGAGAATGTTGCAGGCTGCCCCAGGGAAACTATGAGCACAGTTTATCTCTCTGTTTTTGCCCATTACCTATGGATAACAGTCTACATGGCATTTGACTACATATTTAGACATCTTTAGCCATCCCTTCCAACAGGATGTACATTTCCATTATTAGTGCAACATGAAAGATGCCAGTGATGTAATGTACTTAGATTTCCCACCTCCATCCCCACTGCCAAAGCCACACTCTCCTTAAAGATAACACAGGTGAGCAAAGCTTCAAAATAGACAGCAGTGAAGAGATGTGGTGGAAAAACAAACAAACAAACAAAAAAAAACATTCCTAAATCAAGGTCAGCTTGAGGGGGTTAGAAAGAACAAAGAATGTTTCAAATCAGCAAGGCATACCTTCCTCAGCTTCCTGGTTTATAAATTGGATCTTCTAGATATCATGTTACAAGTACAAAAATACACATTCACTATATCTTCATCTGGAGTGGAAAGGAGAATTTAAAAAAAAAAAAAAAAAAAAAAAAAAAAAAAACAGCAATCTTTACCTTTTATTTTGCTCATCCTTTTCCACTCTGTTCTTTCTCAACACAACAGAGAACATATTTTCCAAAATTTATACTGATTTCTTACAAAAAAAGGGTGCTGCAAATAATTTGCCCAAGCAAACAACCCTGCTCTAATTTGTATTGAATTGAATTGATATTTTTGCAGTTATTTTTTCACAGTTTCTCTGTTCAGGAAGAATAAAATGAATTTTAGAATTACTTCACCTATTCTGCTTACAAGCATTTATGTACTTTTTCATAAATCAATAATGAAAGTAGCATTAAAAGATTTAGATACTGATTACATACCTAAAATTACATTATATTTTTTGCAATGCAAATTTAGCCTGAAGTCATCCTAATATTAGAACAGGAGGTGAAGTCAGTTTCAGATACTTGAAGAAGGAAAAAAAAAAAAAAAAAAAAAAAAAAGTATGGTAAGTTTTCCATACAATTTTAAAGTTGTAAAAGCATTATGAACATGCTTAGGAGTTGAAGTCTCAATGTTTTACAAAGTTTTTTATAAAGGAAAATCTCTGTTATTCTGACTGTAGCAATAGCCGTCCTGTTGCTGTGCTAGCAGTCCTTATCGTTCAGACTGGTTATTTACAAAAGTTTTACACTATCTGTAATGGCAATCCAAAACCTTTTAGTGCTGTTATAAATGGCAGTATTTGGACCTTTGTAAAACAGACCAGAGGCTTATTAGTTGGAGAGTTCTTATTCTCTTTCCTCTTCAAAAGAGAAACAGGAAAGAACAATACAGTTGAATAAAACAATAAATGACCTAAGGGGTTAAAAACTTTAACAGAATTGTTCCTCTTCCTTTAACATGATCAGCATTTTTCACAGGCATAAATCCAAATAAAAATAAAAGGAATATATAAATTATTTTTCTGAATATTAAATCCCAACCAAACCCAACATGCAGAGACCTATTCCTTAATTCATGGTCTCACTAAGGACATTATAAAGATGTTTTGTAGGCCACATCATTGAATTTCTTATAGAAAGATTTTTTCTCAAATGTCACATACTTTTTCACCTACCTTCTTTTTATTATTATTCCATTTTTTCTCTGGGAATGCTGTGGCATCTAAAACACAACAACTTTCTCAAAGATATCCAACAGATCGAGCAGGGGAGTCGCCCCATTTCAGTGACAGACTGAGGATTAGGATTTTAGGATGGAGATTTGCAGGGATTTTATCATCAGTTCTTTAAGGCTGTTATATTCATTTTTAATTTTTGGTTTGACTTAGGAGACTTTTTTCTCCCAGCAGTGCACATGTCAGTCCCAGCAGTTGTCATGCGTTGCTCTGGTGATGAACAGCCTTAGTAACTTGACAGACAAACTTTTCCATATGCAGTAGAGATAAATCCATTCAGAAAAAAATCCATCTACTCTGTATTTTGGGGGAGATCATCAAAGCTTTATACACCAGCAGTAGGAGAGACCTTTTTTTCCCCAGGTACAACTGAGACGTCTTCTCATAGTATTCTTATTTGCACTAGCATTTCTCTACCTCTTTTGTTGTTGTTGTTGTTTGCTTTTGTCAATTTCACTTAAATAATTAAAAATATTTTTTAAATGTGAAGATAATTAAAACTAATAACTCCATAATATTTTTTCAATATATTTTTAAAATGTGAAGATAATTAGAACTAATAACGCCATAATATTTTTTCAATATGCTTATGCCTATTTACATTCATATAAGTTTTATTTTAACCTCATTTAAATGAAGACTAAAAAGTTAAAAAAAAAATCCCAATGTGAATAACAAGGACAGATTATGACTTTCTTATTTATTTATTTATTATTAACTTTTTCCCAAAGCTAGGTAGCTGTTTCTCAACATTGCAGAGAGGTGGGATTCCATGCAATTTATATACCTGTTCTGGACACAGGGAGGGATTTGAGGGATTTTACATATGTTTAAACTACTGAAGACACAATGTAGGCTTTGTGGTTAAAACATACCAGTTCCCAAAATGATTGGGCTCCTGCAGTGCAGGTCACACAGGCTGGGATTGGCCTTCACTAGGATACATCAGAAAGCATCAAAGAGCTCTGTGTAGCAGACCTGATCTTAATATCACAACAGCCTCTGCAAACATAGTGAAAAGTGCAAAACTGTTGGCTAACATAATTTTGTCCAAAGTTTTTTTGTAAGGCTTTGCTAAAAAGAGAAAAAAAAAAAATAGTAATTGTTTTTTCTTTAGGATATGTTCTTGCTTCAATTAAAATAAAGATAAAAGCATTTTGAAAATTCTTTACTATATTTGTCTTCTAAAAATAGAAATGGTACTCTGCTTCAGTCAAAAAGTTCATAATGGTTCATAATAAACAATTGATTTTTGCTTGTTTAACTTTTTATTTTGGAGTTTTTATTTCTCTATCCTGCTTCCTGGAAATTACATACTGTTGCTTGGGATTCTGTTCTAAGAAAACCATTTCTGTTGAACATACAGAAAGACTTGGCTTTCAGTGAGACTTGGGATTTTGCTGTGGAATAGAACAACAGAACACAATTACTGCCCAGGTTCTCTTACTTAAAAAAACATAATCAGGGAACTAAGAACAAGTATACAGTTATTGTAAAATGCTGGCATATCAGAAGCCAAGAATTCACCTTTTATATAGTCAGTGTTGGATATATACTCTGTCAAATGTCAACTACAAGTCTGAATGATTGGATTTCTAAACTATATTATATATATAATATATATAATTATATATTTTGTGCCTGTGGGTATATACATACATACAGTGTGTGTCCCTTTTTTTGTTTAGGATAAACATACTCTTGCAATTTTGCTGCTTTGAAAGAATTTGGCAACTGCTTAAAAAAGCATAATTAAATACTTGAGTAGAGAAGTAATCCGATTTTAAAGAAGTAAGATGTAGAAAGATTTCACAGAACATAAAAAGACAATATATATCATCAATACTAGAATATGATGGCCATATTACAATCAATATTCTTTCATTCTCTCTACTGTAAACAATATTGGTTCAAGGAGTCAATGTGTTCCACTGAATATATGTCTCCATAACACTACATCATTTGGATTGTTGATGTAAATTATTATTTTTTCATTTAATATAATACACTCAATATCTGTCTTGCTCTCCCTACAATCTAGTCAGTCAGTTAGTTATTCAATATATGACTTAACAAGTATAGAAATCCACCATTCCGTGTGACCAATGAGTATGTTAAAAATCCAGCCCTCTCCCCGGCTACCTACAACTGAAAAGCTTGTTCAGTTTTTACAGTCAACCCTACTAGAAAAATAAATAGTATGAACCCTCCCTGCCCAGCAAAAGAAACACAACCCAAGCCAGAAAGACCTTGTGGAAACACCCAGTAAAAACAAACCAAAAAGAAAAAAAAAAAAAAAGGAAGTTTAAAAACAAACAAACAAACAAAAAAACACCCGAGTTAACTTGTAACATCATTATGTTTCAAAGCAAAGTGCTGCAAATGTTCTATATTCTCATGATCAAAGGACCATGTTATTAGCAGTTAGTATTTTAAGAGCATAAAAGCACAGTGAAAGGGTATGTCACTTTAAACATGAATCATAACAGACTTCAGTACCCAGTCATTCTTATTTTTTGATAGTGACAATGATAATTAAACAACAAACTGGAGTTCTGTCTTATCTTAAGGAAGATACTATTTTAGGGAAAGCTCCTAAAAAGTATAACAAACACCAGCAACTAGTTGTGCTACATTAGCAAAATATGATTGAAATTGCATTTTATCTCAGTGGCCTTTTTCTGCATGCAATAATTCCAAATTAGATGAAAATTTAAATGAGATCACACCCTGCAATCAAGCCCCCCCCCCCCCCCCCCCCCCCAAAAAAAAAAAAAAAGTTTGGTGAACAATTTACAAAATTCTTCTTTATACTTCTTTAGATTTTTTTTTTTTTTTTTATGTAAAATATCTCACGCTACTCTTTATGGAACCACTGGGAATGCAGGTCATAAGATGGTGAGTAAGACTACTCAAATTTCATTCTATCTCAATGTGTAATACAGACCACGAACCAGAAATAAAATAATTTATTAATCTCACCTACCTGTATTTTACCATACACCTACGAGGATGATGACATATATAGCTCACTGCAAGAATCTCTGTTGAAGTTAAAGGATCATTTTGAGTCACTTGCCTATCATGTCTGATGCAGAATAAGCTATGTAAATTTTAACAAAAGGATGGCTAATTAACACACATCAGATTAATCCACCTCTATATTCTAGCATATTCTAGCTTTTCCTCTTTTAGCCCTTTTACCTTTTAAGAGATAAATGTATAAGATTGGGTAGTTCCAGATTACTCTTCCAGGTAAAATGTACACACATTGTTTGTGAATGCATATCAAGGGATTATCAGAAGGAAAAGAAAGTAAGCAAGGTTGTCGCTAATGATCAGAACTAGCTGCCCAGTTTGCAGAAATGCAATGAATTACCCCATTGCTTTCTGGTAACAAGACAAGACAGCGTTGACTCATAGAACAGGTTTAAATACCTGCTCTTTTCACTGATTCAGTATGGGATAAGGTAGAGGTAGAAAACACTGGTTCTTTGGCTAACCATCCCATAACTTCTGCTTTGCTGTCACCATAGAAAATTATTTCAGTAAGTGCTCAAAAATAACATCTCCTTCACAAATCACTTCCAACCTGACCCTCTTGTCTTCTCCAGTTGTTTTGTTTCCCCTCAGCTCAAACTGATTAAAAAATTAGCATCTGTCACTGACTCACGGTTTACCTTCTGTAGTAAATCAGAGGAATATTATACATAAATATCAAAGAATATTAATACCACAATGATGAGTTTCAAAAAGTTTCTTTGCAAAGTTCTTCCAAAAGAAAGATGAATTAAGGCACTGGATGAAGACAAAAAGAAAGCTCATCATTGTAGGATTATGGTTATTTAAATCATAAATCCATAAATAGTTTTTCTTTTGTTTTCCCTCTTTCCATCTACCTGGCAAATTTTAAATACTTAGTACATTTTTGGCTACATATCATAGTTTATTTCCTTTATGGAATTAATGACAGTATAAAAATTCCTTTTAATTCCCTAAAAATCAGAGTAGTTAGTAGTAGTAGGGCCCTGTCCTTCACATATTCTAGAGCAGTGAAGGACCTCAGGCAGCATATAATGCATCCTGATAATAAGCATATGTGGAAGAAGCTGTTAATTAGAGCAACAACTAGGTCACTTAAAATTTCAGATCAGGGAAGTTAATCACACCATTTACCAGTAGAGCTCATTAGTATTCACAGGAACATTTATAAACCCCCTTAACATTAGAGCTTAAAAGTGTTCTATGCCCACTGCAGAGTGTTCATCAAGTATTGCTGCAGAAGGCCCAAATGCATTACTTTATATACCAAAATCATGCATGTAAATACAGATACAGGAGTTCAATTTAAACAATAATATTAAGTTGATAATGCAACATAATTTCATAGTTGAAAGGAAGGTTGGGTAAAACTCAGCAAGGTTTAAATTAGTCTATAAATTTAAATAATATCCTTATGTTATAATAAAAATAAAAATCCCAAGTTATAGTCAAAACAATACAGAAGGTTCAGTAAAAGCAGTAGATAGATTTCTGGAAGCTGTCACTATGCTTTTTTGTACCTTTACGAACTACAGCTTATTTCCACCTACGGCTGGCATCCTAGTTTTCTTCACAGCCTTGAATAAGATGTATTGTTCATGTTTCCAAAAGTCTGGTTTTAGCCCTAGTTATTACAACAAAAGCGTTTTTAAATTATTTTGAGCAAGATGTGTCTTTAGAGGTCATTTATAATGCATCAGAATGACAATTACATTAAGCTCCACACGGCAACTCATAAAAAAGTAAGTGGCAGTAGGGAAGAGTCAGAGAAGAGAACAGGGTATATCTGTCCAAGAAGGGATTTATAAATCAGGATTGGAGAACAGAAAACAGAACCAGGAAGACTAAACAGTATCATTACTTTCTTTAAAAGTCATATTGACAAACAGCAGGGGAGTTGGAGAGAATGACACTGAGGGGCCAAATTCCCTTTAGAGACACATTTATTAGTTTTTAGTACAACTTGATTTAAATGAAGCCAGAGAGAAAGCAAAAAGAAAAGAAATTACAGAATGATATAAAAAAGATTTATGAACATTGAAGGCATTACACAGTAAATCAAATAATTTCCAAGGGAAGGGAAAACTTCAAAAATGGCAGAAATGCTTTCCAGCAATGCTTTCTAAAATTTAGTTTTAAATCAGATGAAGATATGCCAATGTCAGTATGTTATATATCCAAATTGAAAAAAAAAAAAAAGCAAAAAAAATAATAAAACAAACAAATAAACAAAACCCCCCAGCTGTGTTATTGAGAAAATTCCTATCGCTTTCCACTGCAGCCAATGAAAAGATTTTATAAATTCTCATTTAAACCATAAACCTTAAACCCTAAATGGGAGCGGTGGCAGGTTGGCAAGGTAAATAAGTTACCTGCTTATGGTCTATGTCATTTTCAAAGCTTGGGACAAAAAGGGTTAATGTAACATACTTGCTTATTTATCAGAATTGCCATTCACTGCTAATATAATATATAATGGTGAGAGACTCCAATACAAGTAACAGTTTCATTATGTTAAATGCTTTATTCCAGAACAATGAGTCTCTGCTTTGCCTTTAGATTTTAGAAGCCAATGAAACAAATAAGAGGTGAGAAACGTTATGTGAGTAAATGATTATGGTAACACTTGGATATTTCTCTCTAGAACCACACAATATCTAATTAACTTGCACTGTTTTGCTTTAGCCAACACTTTCCTAAAGTGCATTCCTTTTGGACTTTCTTCTGTGTACTTAGGAATGATCAGGGAGTCATAAAAGGAGTGTCAGAGATGCTGTCATCCTTGATGTAGCAAGGAAGAAGGTGCAAGATACCTAGGTAATCTAGTTTTACCTCAGTTTACAAACACGGATGTTGGTCTTTTCTCGTTTTAACACTGTTTTCTTGTTATATTCCAGTTCTTTCAGTCAGACTGAAACAGTATTTTGTTGTGAAGAGACTGCCTCTCATCCACAAACCGCAGGTCACAAATGCCAAAGGAAAATGCTGCAGGCCAGAAAAATCTATCTCAGACAATTACACATTTCCTTAACGTTTATTTGATAGCACTGCCTACTTGGGAAACAAGTGTTGAAGTGAGAGAATGGTCAAGTGACTGCTCGAGAGTGCCAAATACGTAGAACCTGGCACTGGAGGGCTCTTCTCAGCATGAAGTGCCAAGGTGCCAGCACTGAACTATCACCAACACAGGCCCTGTCCACACAGCATACTGAAATTTCACTGGGACCTTTTGTAGATGAGCTCCTGTGAACTAGACTGGTTCTGGGCAAAGTTTGGGTGTCTGAAAACCATGCAGTGAAAGAAACAGCTCTACCACACTTGGCCCTGTAATTGTTGCTCCCACCATTGCATGAGGTCTCTTGGAGGCCATGCTTTTTATGCTGCAGCCACAACCCCTGGCTCTGTGGGGTGGTGTGGTGTTTTCACAGCTTTCCAGCCTCAGCAACAGCTGGTGTCTTCTACACTAGTAACAGTATTTCATGTAACATTAACATCACAGCAGTAGTGGAGGGATATGTACCTAGTCTTAGTAAGTTAGCAATGTATTTTTTCCTAAGTTCTTTCCATCCTGGAGAGGCACATCTTGATACAACATAAAGGCATCGTAAGTAAGCACTGAGCTGATCGTTAGTAATGCGTAACACTGGGATAGAAAGATACATTAAACTCTTACTGCATCATATTTTATTCATTAATTAGAAAAAGCACATATTTTCTTGAACCAAGAGTTGGAGACCTTCTCCCATTATATTTCCAAGTGCTTTTCTTCTTCATTGAAAGAAGAAAACTTAGTAAAAACAAATTAAAACATTATTTGCTCTTGTGGCACTATTACATCAAGAAAAGACTGTCCTTCAGGTACTACAGCAATATCTTTACTTTGACAGCTTCTCTGTTGAGACATGACTATTGATAAAACAGAGCCTCCTCACTCCAGCTTCACTACAATAGCAATTCAGTCACAGATCAGCAAGAAAGAAATCAAGAACAGTATGTGATGCATCACTCTTGCATAACTTGTTTACCAAAAATCATACTGCAAATATGGTGAAGACCAGCTGAAACATTTACATATGTTGATGAAGTGAATATAGTGAACTAGAAGACACTCATTATACTTGCGGGTCATGAAGGCATTACTGATGCTTAGTAAATTGCAAACAAGAAAAGTTACCATTTCTCTTTCCAAAAATATTTTTTTAGCACAAACACTTAGAGCATACTTCCTTCAGGCCTGCCACTCCCTCTTAAATTGAACATGGGATTTCAAGAAAATACTCATCATATAAATATAGCTCAAGTAAGCAATTCCTAGATGACCCAACTAAGCAATTCCTAGATGACCCAAAAGCTTTTTTTTTTTTTTCCCTCCAAAAACCTTTTTTGTCTTTCCAAACAAAAATTAGAATCAATCAGTTGCACAAGTAAACTCATCTGAAGAGGTACTTAGCATATTCGGAATTTAAATGGAGCAGGGTCTGAAGCTTGCTTAAAACAGTCACTGTGATTTAGGAAAGGGGAAAAACAAGGTAAAGATCCACAAGCTGGATTCAGGAACTCCATCTGGTTTACAGCTTATATGAGACCAATAAACACACTAAGATACACCAGTTCCCTCATATTATTTGAATTAATTTCTATCTGAAAGCATGAGTGCTTAAACAAGCCAAAGGACAGAGTCTACTTGTTCGGAACAGTCTTGTAGAGGAGGAATTCTGTGCAATATGTGACCTTTAGATCTATTTACTATCAAATCTAATTAAACTATTGAAGAACACCCTGTATCTATTATAACTCTTTTATATTGAGATATTTACAATATTCACCAAGAGGCAAGAAATAAGCTGAGTAGCTATGTTCATCTCTTAAATTATAATAATAAAGAAGCAGTCCATCTCACAGCCAATAGCAGAAACTAGATTCTGCTTAATGTTTTAAATTAAAAGAACATTTTGGAAATCATTGCACTTACCCTGTGTTGTTCTCTTTCACAACTCATTTGTTGCTTTGAGCTCTAAAAGAGGAAAGAAGATAAAAAACAACTTTGAAAGCATAGTATTCTTGCAGCAACAAAGCTGCTGGATCTACGTGGCTGACATGAATAAATGCTAGAAACACAGACATGACTCTTAACACAATATATAATTGTGGATCTGGATAGAATCATCACTGCAGAAAAAGCATTATTTTTTTCACTTACTATTTTAATTTACAAAGGTCAAAAGTAAATTAACACCAGAACCCACCACAAGTCTGAAATACTAATGCTTTTGAAGCTTAAATACATTAACTCTTTTAAAGGTCTCATTGAGAGTTCAGCTCAGGGAGAAGCTTTCCTTTTTTTCCCCATTTTTTAATAAGTCTTTGTAATATTTCTGAATATTCCCCTACTAAGATACCATGACATGTTCACAGCACACCTTCAGATATAAAGATATAACAATTTCAACAAAAGATTAAATGAATTCCTGTAACAACACCTAGTTCTAATCTGGTACAAAAACAACTGAAGATTTGATTCCAATGCTGCTGTCTTTATGTGCTGCTAGGTCTACAAGAAACACTCTCAGAGTGGGAGAGTTGGTTTCTGAGCAAGACCTCACTACCAATTAACAGCAGATACAAGGCATCAGTTTGTGAGGTGATCATTCTGCCAAAAGAAAGATGCTTCTCTAGAAAAGAGCACTTTGGCAGCACTGAAGTAGCCAGTTCCTAGCTTTCTTTCCAGCTCCCTGACTTCTAAAGCAATCTGCCATGGCTACCTCTTGGGCAAAACTTCAAGGGGCTTGCTTGCTCAAACAGGCATTCAGTTGTTGAGCTGCCAATCTGGTGAGAGGTTTTTGTTTGGTTGTTGTTGTTAAAATCATTTTGGAATACATTAATCATTGTTACTGTCATTAACTTTGGAAATGTAATCACTGTCATTTCTGTAACTAATATACACAGCAAACATAATTCACAAAACAAGAAATTAGATGCTATATTTTTCTCTGGATATTTTCAGAGGTCCAGAGTACACTTTCCACTACTTTTCAGTTACAGAAGTTAAAACATAAAACTACACCCATTTGTGTGAGATATTTTTTACACTGTTGTGATGGCAAAAAGGGGAATTTCTCAGGCAAAGTACAGTTACTTACAAAAGAATAAAACTGCCAGCCACTTTTTCAACAAAGAAAAATTACAAGGTAAAAGTTCTCTCTATATAGCAGAAGTATTTCAATGAAGTCCCTGTACCAAACCACAAACGTAACAGGAACAAATGTGTTTTTGGTATGTTTCCTATAGTACTCTAGAAGGGGAAAAAAAAGATAAAGGAAATCAGCATAGGTCTATAAACAATCTTTCCCAAAATAATAAAATTAAGTACAGCTAAAGTGTCCTGCAGACTAATGATTCCATTTTTCAAAGTTCATTCCTTCACACCCTCTATAAATTACTTTAAAATTATATTAGATTGCATTATAAATGTGCTTACATTAAGTCTAAAGAATTAATTTTAGACCTGAATCTGCTCTAGATGCATCTATTCATGTTATAAGAAAAAAATGAAATGAGTCTACAAACAAGTTTGAAATGAGTTTGGGAGGTTTGCTTGTTTGTTTTTACTGTTACGGTTTATGTTTTTTCTCTGTGTATGCCTCCACATCAGAGATTTTTATCTCCAATGTTCACACAAAAAAAAAATCTCTTCAACTAGTTGAAGTGTAAACAGTCATACTTTTATGATCCGACACACATTTAAACAAGTTTAAAGCCTTCTAAAGCTGCACTCTTGTTTGACTGCTTAGGTTAACATAACACTACAGTTATCTGATTCAGCTTTGTCCTGAGCAGTCATACATAACACAAGGCAGAAACCACTTCTTTTATTTTCATAGACAGAAATGGGCGCACAAAGAAATTAAGAAACTTGTTTAAAGTCAGTTGCCAAACTAATGGCACATGAACCCCACTTAGGGAATAGAACAAGATCCAGAATGATTTGTCTTTATAATACTTCAAATATATTTTATTTTAAAATATTTCAAAATAATTTATAATATTTGGCTATGACCTCACACGAGTTGCATAGATTTACAGGATTCTGTAACTGATTCTAGAAACTGCATATCAAACTTCTGTAGAGTGAAGTAAGGATTAGTTATTGGCTATTTAAGCAGATAACTGTTTTAATTAATCATCTATAAGTCTGTCTACTGCTGTTGTTATGAATGATTGAACCTTTAAACATCAAGGTGACTAATATCTAACACCACAGAGACCAGAACAGGAAGTATTATTTAGGACTGAAATGAACTAGTTAGGAACAGTGGGAGAATACAATAAAGAGGCAGGGAAGACTGAATAAGATCAAATATGAATAAGTCAGGATAGGGAGACTGCATCCAACTGCTACAGCACATTTGCCAGTAAAATAAATAGAACAAAACCATCCTTTTTTTAGTATTTTTTAAAGAGCTTTCCTATGAATGTGAGAGTTGTATTTTAAAATATATTTTGATTCATCCATCATGTTCTGTGGTTCTGTGGTATCACCACATGCATGGTGTTCTGTTTTATAAAAGAAATGGAGGTAATATGCAGGAGACACAGATGGCGGCAATTTCCTTTGCTCAAAGTTCAGCAAATGATCGATTCTATACCATTTCATCCATTACAGAATATATTTCAGTGCTGGCCTGTTCAGAGAGCGAACTTCCATACAGACAGCTTCCTTGTTACCCAGCCTTCATACTATAAGCATTCCAGAAAAAAAAAAAAAAAAAAAAAAAAACCAACAAGGCTAAATTATAATGCATTATTTGGAGGAAATAAGAAGAAGGAGAAAAAAAAAAAAAAAAAAAAAAAAAACATGCTTACCTTAATGAAAAAATAAATAAATCCTGGTTTACAATGATGCCATCTATCTGTCTACCTGTCTGTCTATGTATTTATCAGTGCAAGTTTATTAAAATAGACCTGATACACTTGGGAAAGGCTCATGTGGGCACAAGCAGCTTTCTGTGCAACTAACCTGTGCCAAATTTGCTCTCCTCCACCACCTCCCCCCATCCTGAGTGCCAGTTTAAGAGAAACATCCTGGAAATACAGAGCACTTCAGGGAAAACATAAATAATGCATCTACAATATGTAAACCTGTACAGATAAACCAAAAGAACTGAAAGCCATAACATATTTAATTAATGATCAAGAGACCTTTCAAATAAATCTTGAGTACATCCTGCAATTTTAAATGCATAGCCTCTCAATCTTAAATTTACTTCATTGTATCTCTGAATTGTACCATACACAACGAACTATTTATTTCATTTAGTTCAAAACTGCACGAAAAACTGGTCAATATGTTGAGTGTCACTATGTCAAGCTCTCACACACTACAATTTAGTGGAAGAATGCCCAAAATATTGATTCTCTTTAAAGGATTTCATCAAGGAAAAACTTTTAAATACCTTGAAGAGTTCAAGACTGTTTTATAAGAATGTTATCTTATAAAAACACTCATGCTGTTAGGCACCTTCGTTTTAAACAAAAGAAGACCTTTTGGAAATCATCTGCAACCTGGTGTGATTCTCTTGTACATGGACATTAACAGAATGTTTTTAATGTGTTTATCAGTCATCCACTCCTCATAAGAACATGCAAACCAGACATTATTGGACTAGCTGGGACCACTGCATCACTACACGTAGTTGGGAAGGTTTCCCTTTACGGTTTCAGGCACTTCCAGGACACCAGATGCAAACATACATTTATATATATAGACAGATGATCATGACAGACTGTCCAAACCAAATCTTACAATTATTACTGTTACTATAATGCCATGTAACAATTTAATTAGTGGTTGACACCATATATGGAAATACTACTAACACTTCAGTACTTAAACCACCACACAAGTATGTAGTAGAAAGTAAACCCCTCAAAGAACTTGAAACAGGACACGTGTGTGGATGCAATGGCCAGATCAAGAGAGCAACAGTAGCACTCCAGTTGCTGAGCAATACCAACAGTCAAGCTGGGGAGTTTCTTTTGCTGCCATGTTTTTTGTTTGTTTGTTTGTTTTTTAATGTTATTGCAAAGACAGAACTTAAGTTTGGGGTCAAAAAGAGTGAAGGTGATAGGGTTATTTATAGAAAGACTCCCCCTATACTATAATCTGAAAGAAAAATCATTTTTGTTAGAGTGCAACATTCCAATATATTTATTTTGCATTTATAGTTGTTTAACTAAAATTCAAAATACTTTCAGGATTGAGATCATTTGAAATGGAACACAGTTCCAGGGACTGAAAAATAACTAGTGAACATCTGAAGTCTTTTATATTTTAGATATTTTACCATAAACAAACATTTATGGTAAAAGGACTTAGCTTGTATTCTGACAAACTGTGTACAAAGCCATCCTGATCCCAGTGTGCAGTCACACTAGAGTTACATAGCTGTGGTTTTCAGTACAGCACAAGAGGCACTACTCTAAGAGTAGTTCCAAAAAAGGCCCTACCACATTTTTGTCTTTTTTCCTCCACCTCAAACAGAACAATGAAAATATAATTACCTGTATTGCAAAAATATGGCTGTTTTCATTAAGAAAGGATGGTTTAAAGTCATTACCTATGCATGAACCATGGAGCATGAGAGTCTTATGTGAAAGACTTGGTGCTGCTCCCAGTCAGTGGTTTTACCACAATGTAGCTGCATAATTAGTAATCACTTATTTATCAGCTTTAAGGTTGCATATTTCTCCTCATACATACATAAATTAAATAACAGAAAGAAAGCCACAGATTAATCACCAGTTATATTTCACGGGATACTGAGACAGACATTCATATTATTTCATGTTATTTACAAAATTCATCTATCAGTGTTTTCTCTCATTAGATGCTCATCTGACTGTAGAAGTCTTCTCTTAAAAATAAATACCAGTTGTTTTATTTTCCTGATGTACTTTACAAAATGCTGTGCTACACAAGGAAATATACCACACACTGCCATCTGCTGTATTTCATGTAGAAACAATCACTTCCTTTGCATTGTTTTATTACACATTCATCATCTTATTACCCTACAGAATTGAGAAGAAATAGGGTTTCCAGATAACCACACTCTCTCTAAAGAGCTTTCATTTGGAGATAACTATGGACTTGTACATAAATGGATAAATATGTTGTGTATTAATTTAAAATGGCTTCTCAGTATTTCATGTGAAAACCCAAAACACAAATGAGGAAACAATGTCTATCTCAAGACCTCATAGTTCCATGTAGTAGTGCCTGAGGTACTCAGATGCAGTAATATAAAATATTAGTAAATGCATAAACACATAGGATAATTTAAACTGGAAGTGAGGTTTTTGGAACCTTTGGTAGTGACTTACACCATCAAGAAGCTCTCAAACACCACTATTTCTTCTTCCAGGAGGAACTGGAGCCATCGTCCTCCTCCATGAGGAGCTTACATTTTCTCTATGAATGACTCCTGAAGCCCCCCAAATGCTGAACAGTCTGACAAGTTGCTGCAGTGCTAAGAACTATAAACTGTAGACTTTTTGTACACTCTGTGTTTCTAATACAAATGGGTAAAAAGTGTATATGTCTAGGCATATGCAAATTTTTCGAGAACACAGAGCTCTGGGTTTCTCTTGGCTAGGTATGTGCCTTTGCATGCACAGAATTTTAATTTCACAGGGTTTTATTGCAACCATCAGTTACTGTGCTATAGCAGTAGCTAGAGGGACTGATTTATTCTCAAATGCCCTTGGCTTGGTATTGTATACCGACTAGTGCTGCTGTTATAAATATATCTGGGTGAAGAAATGTCTACAGCTCTGTGTGTAATACTAAGCACAGTTAAGGTTTCAAGTGTCACATACAAAAGGGTTTATTTCTACTGGAAGAAACAGGCAATTATTATGGCCCATTGAGCTCAGATTAAGCATTTCCATCAAAAAAAAAAAGGGGGGGGGTAAGGGGGGGAAAGAAAAAAAAAGCCTCATGCTACAGTCTTTGTAAAGCTATAAATGCAAATGGAAACTATCTCATCTTCCATAAAAAAAAAAATTTCTTCTTTACTTCCATTTCATCTTACCCTCAAATTAGCAAAATATTCCAAAGGGGAGAATTTTACTGAGACAAAAAAATAGGAAATCTTCAAAAAGAAAATAGAAATGCTTTAAAAAGCACTGCTGTATTGAAACAGTTTGTAGACAATTATTTCCTTGTGCAGAATGGCTCTGTTAATCAATTGAGAAACCCCAAAGACCAATTTTTATCTTTTCCTGGCTTTGGGCTAAAACACTTTTTTTTTTTTTTTAGCAAAATCATCTATACCACTTGACCAACACTTACCTGGGAAATCTAGCTTGTTTTTGTGGTTTTGTTTGTAATAGTTATCCTCCCAAAGTATGCTGCAGATAAAATCTGGCTTGTGCCTACTTTGCATCTACAGTATGTATGTAACTATTCCTTGAATGCTAAGGCACTTGTGTCTTCCAACTGGAAACTGCTTTGTAGTATACTTTAATATAAACACTTCAATATAAAGTTGCTAAGAATGTATTTTTTGCAAGTACCATTCTAGAAAAAATATTGCATGGTAGAAACCTCAAAATTGACTTTTGCACACACATGTTAAAGAACAACCCCATGAGAAACTTTATCTATGCTCCTTTTATAAACAACAGACTACCTAAAATGCATTTTAACTTCTTTGCATAGCACAGGATGTATTATAAGGAATACTCTGACAGCAACCACTGTAGTAAAAAGAATAACCAGACACTATGAAAACCATAATTGAAAATACTGTGATGTTAAAGCAACAACCAGCATAGAGTTAAAGTATGGTATCTTAAAGTGCAAACACTAACAGACTAAGACTGACTTATTACACATATTACACTGTTTACTGCAGCACAAATCATTTTCCTGTATCACAAACATAGAGTTAATACAAGAATATACCCTTGTAAAATCTTGTAACTTTTTGAAAATAGGTGTTAAATCTATACCCAGAGAAGTTAATGAAGACAGTGGCATGAATACTGATTAAGTGATAAACTCCGAAGCTAGTATAAATACAGAATGAAGAAATCAGACGTACTAATATCTGAGTATCAGGTATACAGGCTTTTGAAATGAATCCTAAGGGTGTGCATTATATAAAGATGCAGAAGGGTAAAAATCTGGTTAGCTATTTAGTAGATTTTTAAAAGTAATCAACAGAGACAATGACTGAAGAACGGAGGCCAAGAACATATTAAGACAGGGTTAAAGTAAAAGGTCCATTTTACACAGAAGAAATTCCTGCACTTTCAACAGAAAATGTATATAGCCTGTTAAGGTGCCAATTATATATTCTAAGTGCATGTAACATCTCAGAAAGACATTTCAAGTAAGAATATAGGATACAAGACTAAAAATAAGGATATCACTGGAGACAGTCACAGGTTTTCAGACAATTACTCAAGCTAGTTATGTTACAAATTACTACTGTAGACATTGCCTATGGTGTTATCAGTAAATATCTGGAAGGTTACTTGTGCTTGCATAATGATAGAAATAAGTCAAGTTCAATCAACTGCCCATGCTTGACAAATAATAAACAAATAAACAGATAATAACAAACAAATAACAACACCCCTCAGAACACCACCACCCTACTGCTGTTATCTGACAGATACACATTATAATCTGAAGAGGACATTATAGAAGAAACTGTCTAGAGAAACAAAATATTGCCAGGTCAGCAGAAAGCCAACGAATTGACAGATATCAAAGCCTTGGTTTGTCCACTTTCCTGGACTTACTCTTTTTAATAGCAACAAAATTACTTGTTATAGTGATATAAAGTGAAAGGATATAGAAATAGAAAATAGATTAATTTATTTGAAATTATCCAGAACATATGATGACATTCTGCACCATCAACCTAATAAATCGTCAGCAACTTTACCTGTAAAACTTGTTTTATTAATCTGGAAATATGAGTTTTTATATTAACTGCAGTTAGCATTCAACAGTTGGTTTTAAATGAGATTTAATTGAAAGTATCCTGCAGCAGCTTAATCTAGTTGGTCAAGACATATATTTTTTATTATTAGTTGTTGGTTTTTAGGTTGACCTGGTTACCAAGTATAGTCCATGCCTATACATTTATGTTATACATATATTCTTGTAAATAAAACCTTTTTTTTAAAAAAAAAAAAAAAGTCAGTTTTCGTGTATCACTCTAACTAAAGCTTGAAATGTTGGTGGATGACTTCATTATTTAAGAAACATATCTGTGCTTCTCACCGTTAGATCTTGGGAGAGAACTGAAAGGATGCAAAGGATGCAAGATGCAAATTAATCACTAGAATCCACCATGATGTTCAGTAGGAAGTAGGCATTTACATGTCATTAATGTCTTTTAAATTACCCTTTCTGTTTTGTACATGACATGCAATGTTAACCTCTGTGCTTGCGCAAAAAAAAAAAAAAAAAAAAAAAAATAAAACAAAAAAAAACACAAATATTGCACTATTTGTCACATTTATCAGTTTGTTTTGTAATATTTTTTTTCAGTGGAGCAGAAGTTGCCTTTACTACACTAATTTATCAAACAGTGGACTCCTCAGGTGATGTTCTTTTCCTACAGCATATCAAAGGCAGGAATTATGCCTTCATGATGTTTAGAGAGAGCTTCACATCCTAACATCGATGATGCTTTACAAATAGCACCAATAACCGAAGTGGTTTTTGTTTTGTTTTGCTTTTTGAATGTTTTTGAATTAGTCCCATAGGGGATGTCTAGGAGTGGTCTTATTTTTCTAGCGTGAGCGTGACCTGTGCTCTGCATTAGGACTCACACTTCATTATGCCATCTATGCGAACAATTCTATTGCAGGTAGATTTTAATTTTAAGACCAGTCATGTCACAAGGAACATTTTTTTACTATCTTTTTTCAGTTCATGTAGTGTTGTTCAGTAGAATGGGAGGTTGTACAAACAGGCAAAATGTTTGGTGCCACAAACCAATCACTTCTCAAAGCTTTTGATGCTGGTACAACACGCAAAACTCCCTATTTATTTCTGCTTTTTGTAAGATTCTGCAAATCTTACATAGCAAAGGCAATGCTTTTGGCAAAGCCAAAGCTCTTAGAGCAGCAAAATTACAGAGAAACTCTTCTGAGTTATTTTAGATTTAGAAATTTAAAGAAAGGTCAAAGTCTTGAGGCTACCAGTAGAAGAGTAACTCCAGTTCCCTGCACTTACAAAAATGATCACAGGTATTCAAACAACTCTCTTCAGTTCAGAGTACTAAAGGGATGTGGCATGACACGGTAAACACTTCTGCTGCTTGTACCTAATGGCTATTACATACTCAGTTGCAACAACTTTTAAGTTGTCATTATATCAGTAAGAGGCACTAATGCAAGTACAATAAGTAATGTTTTTTATTATTGCCATTATTTAAATGTTAGCAATTATTAGTAGATTAACCTTTAACATTAATTTAAAAGAAAACAATACCAAGATAAATCACAGTGCCAAACACAGTACTATTGAACAAAATGCACCATGAGAACAAAGTAAATTACCTAACCATAATTTTGGTGATATTTATCCTCCAAGGCTAAATTAACAGGAGAGATATTCCAGTTACATTTTGTTCAGGTCTCTGTTCAATGTGATAATACTGTAGACTTCTGCAAATCATGAACTTTTCTAGGATTCCTAAAGTCCTGCCTCTGAGACTTGCTCTGCAGTTCATGAACTTTACCTATGTTCTTCCTGGGAAAACTTTCAGCCTGGTAAAAGCAGCACAAATTACCAGCGTCGGTGACCTCTCTGTTGCCTCTCCTCCACTCTGCTGGGGAAGCTCATGGGGTTGCATAGCATGCAATTGCAGTGCTTCACAGGAGCCCTGCATCTGCAGGGCATGTTGGGCTAGACAACCATATACGACAACGGGAGTCTTGCCGAGCTCTCTCCCAGCAAGCCACGGGGCACAGCAGCACTTCAGGAGCTTCCCCTCCCACCAGGACAGATTCAGCAGCTTCCTAAGTTTGACACACAGATGCTGGTCTTCTGTAACAGGCTTGTTGCACTGCAGCTGAATATAGCTCAGTGTATCCTGGTCTGTTAGTCCCGAAAATATAGGCTTTGTTAAGGAATGATTTGCAAATTATGCATTTATATTCATACACACATATGAATATATGAACGCTGAATCAACTTAGGAACAGTCCTTGGAAGGGCTTGCTTTGAAAGAGTCAAAATTCTCTTCCTCCATGGGGAAATATATCTTGTAGACCTTGAAAATCTTTAACTTATATCCCAGTTTGTCCACAGCTAGCAAGTGAAAAAGCAAGGGACAAAAAAAGTTTCTTTCAGTCTTTACAGCATTGGCATCCTAAGTGGAAAGTGTTTTATTCTGCACAATATTCAAGTCCAATAACTACATAGGGAAGGCAAGGGCATAGTACCTTAATCTCCTCTCCTAAACAGCTTAACTAACTATAGGAGATGCAGTGTCTAGCATTCAATAATTACGCAGTGCTTTACTTGTTCTAAGAATGCATTACAAGGAATGTCAATAAACTTTAATCAGCAATATATTTTTAGTGGCAGTGCTGCAGCTTGCCTCAGTGAAGCCTTTTTTTCCCCAATAATTTGTAAAGCTTTCCTAAAGAAACCTTGACAATTTTGTAATGAAAGACATCTAGAGATTGTCATATAAGCGCATCCATTATGGCAGTATATTCTTCTCTCTCAGGTTACCTCGGACAAGGAAGTCTCATTTAAAATGTTCTTTGCTTTTCTCTTAAGAAAATGAACAATTGTTGGCAAAAATCAGGTTCAGCTGGCAAAGTTAAACAACTTATTTCACCTTTTAATGGTGAAATACTACCCTAAAAATAGAAAAGTAGAAGGAAATATTTAAACTTATGTACAGGAATGAGCATGCACACTCACCCATGCTCATTTTGCAAACTATAATTCATGTTCTTTCAATGACCTCCATGATAACAAGCTTGAAATTGTAGCTTCAAGACTCTATTGTATCTATACATTCTGGAGTAATTTTAATGACATTGCATACAATCCTTATGCATGGAAGTACTGATACCAACACTTCTTAAAAACTGTGATGAGCTACTGTGAGGTGAACTATGCTGACACAGTTTCAGGTCACAGTTTACACAAGACATCTTTTGCTATATATATATATGAAAGATCTTAATAACATATCTTTTTACAAGAAAAAATAATCCCTGTTCTCCATATAGTTGTACATATTTTCTGCCATATCTTAACACAAATTGAAAGTCATCAAGGACAAAGAGTTCTATCTACAAATTTTCTCATATCTTTCTATAGCTCTATATACAGGAAGGAAACCATTTCACCTAGCTATATCTGGATCTATATGTTTTCACTGGAGCACGGGATAAAACAAAAGACTATATTCATAACTAATTTCAACATCATGTAACAACGTACATGGTTAATATAATAACTAAAGTGCACAATTCAAAAGGTACATTTCGTTCTCATTTGCATGTAAGTGATGCTCACAATGTGATGGTACAGCCTGTGTATTCAATAAAGTGTGGTTCTAGCCTCAAGCAAATTGTCATTTAACTTACTATTTCTCATTTACTTCATTTCCAATGTTTGTAACAATTCTTTGCTTCTTTTACACCTGAACAGATTTTGTAGAACTTACCTCATTAAATTTTGCAGTGAGATAAATATGCAAAATTACTCAAAGTCATTGTGGCCTGCAGATTATTACTTCTTTCCTCACTTTTACTTCCAGAAATTCTGATTATTTTCATTATTCTAGCCAAGTGTGCACCTGATGAGACTGGTTGAAGCATGTTATTAAATGAATTTTCTTTAGCAGTTTCTTAGTTTGGTCTTCTCAGAATTACCAAAAAAAATTCTGGTGCAACCCTGAGACCAGCACTCCCACCTTGCAGGAGCTCTTAACGCTCAGTGCACTGTTGTTGTTGTGGTTGTTTGTGCTGAAATTTGAAAATATTTACCTAGAGTATTTATTTATGTATTTTAGGATTGTTCATTCCTTGATCTTATTTCTTTGGTAAACCAAGACAGAAGGCTGTTCAAAAACAACTCTCTTCCTGTGCAGCAGCCAGCATCACATTATAGCCAGTCCAGCCCATTGGACTGTGAGCTTCCCACATCCTGCTCTGATGCTTCCCCTCTTGCCTCACATCAGCAGGGCTCCCAAGGCCCCAGAGTCCTTCCTCACAGCCAGGCAGTCCTAAACTCCCTGTCCCTCTGGGCCCTGGAGCGGCAGCCTGGCCAGAGGCAGCTGCCCTTCAGACTGGGACCACAGGCTGTGCAAGGCAGGGGCACAACTAATACAGGTGGAAGCATAGGTGAAGAGCACTGCTTATCAGCTTAAGAATTTAAGGGGGAAAAAAAGCAGAAAAAAATAAAAAAAATGTGAAATGGTAAAAAAAAAAAAAAAAAAAAAAAAAAAAAAAAAAACTTGTGAGCTAGGAATTCAACATCAAGCATCAGCCAAGAGGCTAAAAAATAATGGCTGTTTGGTGGGCCCAGAATGCTTGGCCTAATAGCTTGTTTGTCTGGGATATTAATTTTGTGATGATAAATACTTAACCATCAGTAGCTTGCAGAGTTTCTCCACACACAATAGGAACTGTCCACAGCAGAGTGGCACAGCCCTTAACAGGAACTGCCCATGTGAAGAGCGACCAACCAAAGCAGCTATGATCCACCACGGAATCAAATAAAATATCAGCCTAATGCACGCAGAATACACTGGTGCAATTCAATGTCACTTGGAGAACATGAAGCCAACACAGACTCCTCCTGAAGCAAGGACTGGTGCCATTTTTCTCACTAGGAATTGTGCGTCGGAGGGCTGACTCTGCCAGTTCCCTCATGGCAAAGGAAGCCCTTGGTAATGTTTGCATCCCTGCACCTCTTCCTGTCCGTGTCTTCCTGATGCTTCGATACACATCACAGGAGAACCTTGCCAGGATTTGTGGCAACACCTCACAGCATTCTAAATCACATGTAAAAGTAATAATTCTATGTTTGATTCCCTAGAAAAAAACTAGCTAGTAAAACTATTCTCTCAAAACATTGGCCAGTTTTATTTATCATGTATATCAACCCCATTTATACAGTAAGGTAGGACTTCTTAAGCAGAGTGAGATTTGATAATTAATGAAAAAATAAATGTGTGATTACAAGACTTGTGTGCACTGCACAGGTCAATGCTATGTATTTGTGTCAGCTATATCAAATAGTTGGTTCTTTTGTTCCTATTACTTATATCAACCATTTCAGCCTTGGATTTCATCACAAGTTTCAAAATATTGTAAAACCCCCAAATATATACCATTGCTATGTAACTATCATGCTACATGCATATACCACCAAGAAGCAAAGTAAAACCACAACAGCAAGGTAAGTTCCACAACTGCAAGAGGATGCACGTTACCAAAGCAGTAGCAGGTGGTGGTGTTCACCGAACACCACTTCCTTTTAGCCACCCAGCTATGATGCAAAACAACTACTTGTTTTATTCCTCTTTAACTGGAAGTATCACACAGAAAGCAGTTCCTCAAAGCTCCTCAAGGTTTGTGGTCCCCACATGGGCAAATAAGAATGGAAAAAAATTAAAAGAGCAGGAAAGCATCTTGATGTTCTGTGTGGTTATATTGGATTAAACACAGTCTAGTCTAGTGAAATCAAGATCCAAACAAATTCATTATTTTTAAGTTATGCAGTCTTCAAATTTAGCAAATTTTCAAGCCTGGGATTAGTTTATGAGATGAATCGATTTTCAGTATTATATAATGTAAGAGCTATTCTATTCTGCTAACCACCTGAAACATTGAGATCAATTTGGAGAGCAAAATCATCAATTAGCTCACCTACTGAGAGAGGGTAAGCAGCAATTAGAAGATAATGCTTCTCTGGTTTAGGTTACTTGTCTAGTTTTTAAGTATATCACATCAATTGTTTGATTTTAATTCTGTGTAGAGACCTGAATTCAGGCCTGCTAGGCATATTCAGAGACAGGATTGTCTCTTATTGCTTAGACAAAAATTCCTAAAATGTCTCAAACAGTATGTGTGTCACTAAGAACAATAATTATTTTCCATTGGAAGAAGATAATTAATTTGCTTGGGAAAAAAAAAAAAAAAAAAAAAAAAAAAAAAAATCTTACCCAGGCTTAGTTACACAATGTCAGCTGTGGACATTGCTACTATCTAATGATATTTTTAGTATTTAACGTCCATCACTACATAAAAAAGTAAATCTTGTAGGAACTATGCCCCTGTAGTTCAAATACAGCCTTTGTCTTGACTCTGCTTTGTAGCATGAGGGCCTTCTGATTTGTAGTTTAGGAAGATTGTGGGCTAGTCCTGAAAGCCCAGGAGCAACTAAGAAGTGGAGACCACAGAAGGGAAACACCTTGCTGTTTCCAAACACCAAGCAGTACAGACAAAACTGAAAACAGGCAACATACAACATGGACTTTGGCCAAAATCAGCAAAGGTACAGAGAAGGCAGAAACCTGCAGTCACCACATAAGCAACCAAACAGGCATTGCTGCACACCTAGCGCTGGCTATCAGCAGACTGACAAAGACATGTGGCTGCTAGAATTGTCAGATCAACAACAGTGGAAAATTCTGCAGTGTCCAATTTGATAATACCCTGACAGACGCCAGGAGCTTTCTGTAAGCTCATTCCCCTCTCTTTCAGTTACTAAGACACTTAAAAGGTTGGTTTTTAAGGAGCTAAGCCTTGCAAACTTCCAGTACAGGCCTCTGCCTAGAGCTCCCAGAACACGCAGCTGGCAGGCAGCATCCCCAGCAGGCTGACATAGAGCTGGAGAGCCCAAGTCATGGTGGTTCTGTGGCTCTAGAGGAAACCACAAGGTAAAGCTCTGTCCATTTCTTAGATGGTTAAAGAGGAGGAAAAAAAAAAAAAAAATCACTTTTGTTCTAAATAAAGACAACATTTGTTTTGAAGTTTGAGAATCTTCCATAAAATGGAATTGCCTTTTACACCCACCCTCCCCAGCTGTTACTCCGTCTTGTCTGAATCTGGAATTCCCAACAGTGCATAAATAGGACAGGCTATGGATGTAGACTGGCACATGAAGCATACTTTTTGCTCAGTGCATGTTCTGCATTCTAGTAAGGGGCAAGAATTTGTTAAAATTAATACAGAACAATCTTTAGTAAACAAAGCCAGACAAAATACCCTTTCACTTGATTCCTGAAACACTGCAATACTTATGTTTGCATTTAGCAGCCAGGAGACTTGTGACTAAGAACACTGAAAAGAAAGAAAATCAACCTTTCTTTTGCCCAGGTCAGGCATATAGCAGTAGTGAGACTCCTTCTACCTGAAGGGAAAAAAATACCTTGATCTTATGAACACAGCAATTTGCAGGCATCTATTATAGAGCTTCCCCTGCCCTCCACCCCACCCCACCCCCTGCATATTATACTTGTCTTCAGTTCTGTTTGATTCTTACATCCGTATCTACTGAGCAAGCAGGATTCTACTATATTGTATAGTGTGTGCACATGCATGTGTGTATTCTGCATTCTAAGATTTGTGCCAACATTGATTTTATTTCCTTTTAGTATTTTATAGTTATTAGACTGTAATAACATTTTCTCAAGTCATGTCTGGATCTAAATATGCAAGCCAGGATGGAAAAGTAATGAATCTATAGCATGCCATAAATTTGAGTTATTCATGATTTATTTATTTTTAACTGTTACAGTTCATTGGAAGATAAGGAAGGGAACTGTATGGTTAGACTACGTGCCAACTCATCTGAAAAAAAAAAAAAAAAGAAAAAGAAAAACAAAGGAGATGTTGCAACACTGGAAACAGACACACACTGTAGGTCTAGTCTCTCCTTGCACCTTACCAGATGTTTTTTTGTTTTTTCCTTTATTTTTTTTTTTAATTCAGCGAAGTGTTTGTTGCCACCATCTGTCTTCAGAAAAGAAAATAAACACCAACAAAAAATATTTTGCTTAAAGTCAAAAACATAAACAAAATAAGCAAAAAAAAAGAAAATCCATAAGCATTATAATAGAAAAAAAGATTGAGTGAAACATGAAACAAGGAGTGAGTTCTGCCTTTAAAATACTTTGCTATCATTATTAAGTATCCATGCCCATGAGATGAAAGACAGACAAATTCTACATTTCATGGGGGGTTGGGTAGAGTGGGAAGGAGGATAAGAGACACTTGTGTTTTTTTTGATAGTTCTGGTTATTTAAGAAATATATATATATATATTCCTGAGAATAAGTTCCCCCGTCTATCTGGGTACTAAAACAAAATTCCTAAAGATTTGATACATTCTCGCTCTACATGGGATGTTTGAACTTCAAAACGTGGAAAGCCCAAAGCCCACATAACAGGAAAAATGCTGCTCTTTGTAACCAGGTCATATAAAGTCTCTCTCTGATGTCTGGATGCATTTTCACTGCCTTTTACTTCTTGCAGTACTAAATACTCAGGTTGTAAAACCTCTTTATTTTTTCCTCTGTTGTTCAGGGGCAATGAAGAACACATGAATAGTGCTTTGCCAGACATGTTAGAAATTCCCCTTCCTACATAGCCTTGGTAGTTAGCTGTCAGAAAGCTAGAAATCCTCAGCTTTGTTCAGGATAAAGTAGAAGAAATCTTTGTAAATCTGGTAAATGTTTTGCTGAACAAACTGCTAGCATCCTTTCTCTTGCAATAACTAAAATGATTTGATATGGAATTGAAAATAATGCATGCTAATGGGGCTGGAATGATTTTAAGCTCCGTACTAGGTGCTTGAAGTTTCCCCTTTTTTCCCCTTAATGAGCACTCTCAACTTGCACATTAAAAAGCAGTCTACTCTAAATGTACTGAGAATGGACTAATCATAATTGCTGATGTGTATTAGTGAGCTGAATTTATGGGCTTACGTGGTAGCTCATTTACACGCTTCGGAAGCCCACACATGAGTCATTTGAGGAATTCCACCTGCATGTCTTCCATTAAAAGGAATAAAAAGACTAAGCAAGTTTTAAATATTCATATATTGTTGTTGACACTCTTAAGATGATTTCTTAGTGTTTACTGTACAAATTTCAAAAAGCCCAAAGTTTCCCATTACCACCAGTAAACCATAACATATATATATGTAAAAAAAAAAATGTAAAAAATACAACATAAATGAAAAAATACAACGTATATGTTGTAATACCTTATCGTGACATACAATACCAGTGAATAAATATACCTAAGCCACCTATACCAAATTTTAGGGACATCACACAATAGGAGTAAGTAGTATGAAAGAGCTGTAATAATGTAAAATAATATTGTGAGATTAAAAAACAAAGCTTAAGCTTCAACATGAGAGTGATTCTGCTGCTTAATGGTGAAAAATGCTGGACCAATAGTCAACTACCCTTCATAATGATACCCAGATGTACATGTCACTTGGTCTAAACGATAAAAGAACCAACACATTTTGATGATTGTTATTGCTCTTAAAATGTTCAGAAAGCTTTGTTTTCTTCTTTTCAGGACTCTGTATTTATGACACGAATGTGGTAAACATAGGAGGGGAAAACAAGAAGAAACATTCTGATTTCCCTTTAATATCTTGGTCATGTTAATTGATCCCAGTAGAGTCCTTCATTGCTAGCCTATTTCAATTAGCTCACTGATTCCCGTATTTGGATGATCTTGCCACTGCTAATCATAGATGAAACAATACCATGGGGGAGGGTAAAAATCCTTCTCTATCCCTGGGAGAAAACATTAACCTCTTCTTTTCAAGTATCCACAAGTCTTCAAGTACTTGCAAGTCTATAAGACCATTTTGGGTTACCCTCTTAATGCTAAGGTGTTTTGACTATTTGCCTCATATAACAGTTCTGATCTGTAAAAGACGGGGGAAAATACCTGAACTCTTTACGTTAGGCTTCACAGAATTGTTCATAGCTGTTTGCAAATATACTGGGTTTACTCAAAACTTGAAAAGAAACACAGTAATTCTGTTCTCATATTTCTTGTACAGCTCTCCAGCAATTATAAAAACGCAGTGCTCTGTACTTTCATTCAAATAGGCTGTCTTGAAATTACTTGCTCCAGAAAGCAATAAGGTTTAGTAGATCTCATTTACTGCTGTAACATAACTTAAATACAATTTTCATGTATGGAAGCAATTCCCTGGTGGTAAAAAGAAACAAAGACTCAGGAAAGGGTTTGTTCAACAGCAATTACATACCATCACAGAGTTTGGACTCTACTTTTTTATTATTATTATTATTATTACTTTTATAAAGGGGAGCTGTAAAGTTCAGTGTTCAGAGTTCATAAAATCAGAAATACATTTAGAAGTTTAATGCTTAGAAATTATACATCATACCATTAATTTCTCACTAGAAACTACTAGAAAGATTTGTTTAAAAGATACATGTACATAAACCATTTTTCTGTTAGTCTTTTCAAAATAAACATGTGAAAGACAGAAACATTTTGCTATCGTATAAGTGATAACACCTCAAACATATGTCATGCTGCAGAAAGTACCATACACTGCTCAGTGACACAAAGCTAGAGAAAAATAGGATTTGAACACTGCTCTGATTTTAGAAACAATACTGCAGTTTGTTTTGTGGTATTTATTAGCCTTTTTAACAAAAATTTCTGACAAAAAAAAAAATATATATATATTCTTAAATCTTGCCTCCTTCCAGTGCAAGGAAGCAAATCAGGAGAAACTGATCTGAGCCAAAAAGAGTAGTCTGCATTCTGTTGGCTTCAATCATTCTGTAAAAAGATTACCAGAAAGTAGGAAGTCAAAGAAATTAAGTTTAAACTGAAATAGAGCTTGGTCAATTCAACACAATCCAGCTTTAATGAATGCACTTTTAAAAAGTGTAATCAGTTACCTTATACATTTGGACTTCATATTTGATAAATATATTTACAGTTTACAGTTTCCTGTTTCCTTCTGCAGCTTCACTCGTCTTCCCCAGGTGGCCAACCTATGCAGCATGATGCTGTATATAAGCCAACAAAATTATCAGTTTATTAATTAATTCATGATATAACATCTAGATACAGAACTCCTGGCTCTTAATAAATTCAGGTAATTCTAACTCAGCTTTCTGAAGCCAAACTGAAACAAAACAAGGGACCTACACTACTGAGACCTTTTTTCACAAGCAGGTAGAACACAGAACCTAGAGGATTTCTGTGGTTGACACGCAGATTGCTTCATTCAAATTCTAAAAGAATTCTTGGAACCCTTTTATAAACTACTGAGCTGACAAGTTCTTCAGGCTCAGCTGATGGCTAAACCTCATCCTACCACAACAGGCCACATGCAGATTGGCTTACTACAAACTAAGTCTTTCATGTCAGCTCCCTGAAGCAGCCTGAAAACTTACCTATATCAACTTGGAAAGGGATTTACCATTCACTATTAATATATTTTTAATTACATTATTTTAAGCCTTGAAATATCTGAAGCTTTAGGATAAATTCTCAATTTTATTTCTGCATTCCCATTGTAACCATATGAATCAATGTTAGGTGTAATCAGCTTTAGAGGGAAAAATAAAAGTCTTGTGCAAACACTGGCTGATCAAGTTTCCTGACAATCCTCGCAAAATTACACTACATTGAAAAATAAATAGATGGTGTGAGCTGAAGACTTCAAGTGCTAGCTTCTTCTGCTCTTGAGCATTAAACTGAGATGTCTAGATATTTACTGATCACACTTGCCCATTCTTCTGAAATCTGGAGCCGACAGTTCCACAGTCAAGGATGCTTAAGCAAGCTGCGTATGTAGGGTTCCTAATCTGTCATAGGAGTTGTAAGCTGTTTACTTTAACACATAGGAATACAAATACTTTTGATTATTTATTTGCTTAAACAATTGTACCCAAGCTTCTCTGCATCAGCAACTTCTTGCTAAATAAGCAAAGCAACCATAGCAAAGTTATTCTGTTTATGAAAAAAACAAGGTTCCATGTTTCCATGTAGAAATGGTGAATATTGAAAAGTCTGAAGATCTATAGAATATATAAACCTCATTCCAACTTACACAGAAAGGTTTGTATTTGAAAAGCAGTAGTTTCAAATACTTGAAACAAGAAAATACCTATCCAGTATTGGAATTAGAGCAGCCAGTTATTTCCAGAAAGTAAAGTAGAATGATATATAGATATGTTTAGGTGCTTCCATAGTAGTTGGGCAGGCATCTCCCTTTCTGTAACTGCTTAAAACCACAAATAAACAGTCCTTTGAGCCTGGAGCTTGAGCAGCTCTGAAACCAGTCATTTTCTTTCCCTCAAAAGACAAAATATAAAATAAAAATTGAGAAACACCATTGAGAAAGGATAAAATAATAAAATAATATTAAAAAAAAAAAAAAAAAAAAAAAGAATCCTGGCTCCACTGTTCCTCTAAATGTTCCCTTGCAAATACAGGAGAAAGAGCCCCAGAGTGGCAGCTATGCAATTTGCTCTGTCCCATGGAGAGAGCAGCACTGAGATTATGTCTCAAGTATAAACGCCTGAGGTGCTCCTACTTGGTCAGCACAGTCTCGTAGTCTTGTAGCATCCTCCACAAAAATCTTAAATCAAAAAGTCAAGCAATGGCAACATTAAATCAAAATGACAATGGATGAGCTTGTAGAGTTAGATTTAATAACAACATTCAAGTATCATTAGTAAGTAATGCTAGAAAAATCAATACTTTAAGGAATTTAAAGTATTTCAGCTATTATTAATGTGGTAAATGCTGTATTTTTGGAGAGAATTTTGTTTGATTGGTTGTTTTATTTAGTTAGATGGTGCCTGATTCCTAACTTCAGCTGCAGGTCTGGTAGTAGCTAGATTACTATTTTTTTTGAAAAAAAAAAAAAAAAAAACACTCTCCTCCAATCAACATAAAACATGGAGAAGACTAAAATTAGTACCCATAGGCCGTACAGAAGTTAAATTTTAATCCTCTAAGGGGCTGTTAAGTATATTATTTTTCCCACCAGGTCTTTGAGCATGCCTCAAGTCCAATTGATTGCCAGCATGGGAAACCAGAGGCTCTCAATTCAGCATATGGTTCTTTCTCCTTGCAGTTGAGAGATGAGTTGATAAAATCAACTGATCAATCATCTGTTGTGTACCTAGCAAGGATTTCACCATGTTTGCTTGACCATGGTTCAAAGTCACTTCCTACTGCATTTATGCTGATTTATCAACTGATAAAATTTTCACAGTTAACTAGGTATCTTGCACACATCTTAATATTCATAGTTTGCTTTGATTAAAATACAAAGTTTCACATTAAAGATTTATTTTTCATAATGCAGATGAGCTTCAGGGTTTGAGTACTACTTAACTTAGTGTTTAATCAGGAAAACTACTGTGGCACTTGCCAATTGGGCTGGCTCAACTGCTGCCTGCTCAATTTTTCCCCATAATTGCAGGATATACTTTATTGTGACAGGGCCTGAACAGTGGAATTCCAATATGCTATACATCAGGTTCTCCATTATTGGATTAGCTAGATGTGGCATCATTACCGCTGCACTTTCATGCCTATCATTGATTGCATCGTTCTTTCTATTTCACAATTAATGCAAGTCAGCTGGATTGATCAATCTTCTGATGAGTTTGGGCCACAGTCAATACATTCTTATGGCTCTGTGCTACTGAACTGTGTATTTTATAGCCATGCCTAAGGATTTGTCATTCTAGCTACAGATTTTCTTGTTTCTTAGATACTTCTGCTCCCAGCTTGCTGCCTAACTCACAAAGTTTTTATGAATTACTGATGTAACAAGGAAAAGGAAAAGAGCAAGAGAGTCACTAAATTCATTGTTGGAAAGAATTTTCTTGGAAATGACACCGTTGATTGGCTCAGTACCAACCATTCTGACAGCTGCATACTGCACTTTAAAACACTTGGCTTCCAAGAAAACACAGTGGTTTTATAAGACCACAGCTTTTTTTTTGTTCCTTGTTTAGATGCCATCATGTTCATGAAATGTAGTAATATGTTAATAACTTGTAGTTAACAGTTTGCTAACATTGAAATACTCATTATTTTTGAATACTTACACTTCCAAAGTGTAGAAAATTTTCCTGCACTTTACTAGTGCAGGAAAATCTCTATCCATAATGTGAGGGAGAATGAAATGTTGGGGCATAGGGAGAAAAAAAAATAAAAAAATGAGTCACAATACTTGCCTAATGCCACTCTTCTATTACCCTATATTACAAGCATATCCATATTTGAAAATTTTCTCTACAAAGAATAATACTGAGTTATTGTCATTTTCTAATAAAACAGTCTAACATAAAAGTGCAATGACGTACAACTTATTATATTTTTTTAACTGAATGTCTTTTCTCTAGCTACTACAGAATGTACCCATATTGATGCCTGTTTGTTTTTTTTTTTTTTTTTTTTTTTTCCAGCTGTCCACCAAAAATGAATTCATATGTGTTTTTGCAAAACAAATCCACAAAACCAACTTGCTAATGCTGGTGCTCTATCATAGTTTCATTTTTGTCCAGCTACATCCTAGCCTGACACAAGAAGTCTCAGTCAGCAAAACATACTTAAATATAAGTCAGCATGCCATACTTAAATATAAGAAAATGAATGAACTGAAGCTTGGACAAAGTGTAAAGAAGTATAATAGGTATAGTCAGACTAGAGTTTGGAATTTCTAGACTAATTTGCACATTATGCTGAGAACACCTTCATTAAACCAAGAATAATTGCCTTTTTTTATCCCTCTGTCTCATCTAGTTTCAAATGCCAGTACCAGTGACAATTACAAGGTAATAGCAATGACAATTACACTGTGATTCCAAGTTGTTTTTTGTTGTTGTTGTTAGTTTTTTTCTTGAGAAACCTAAACCTACAGATAAAAATCACTGATAACTAAAATAGTTAAATTTCTCAAGTTAGAAAAGCAAACCAATCTGTGAAACAAGTTTTTGGTAAGCACTAAAAATACCTCTGATCAAAGAAGATAGAAGAAGAAACACACTGTTTGACAATTGTAAATGCTCTGTTAAACATAAAATGTATTTCATTCATAGCAAGTAATGCATTTCCTTAAACACTCTGGCTTTAAGGAGAGCAAGCATTTTGGATTATCCATACATAATTCAGTTCCACTGAAAGTGTTCCACCTGAACAATATTCCCTAATGTTTCTTGTAAAATTTGGAATATGAAAGACAGAGTGCATGCCTTAAACTGGGGTAATATAATACAACATTCTTATATAGCTTTCAAAAACACTTTTAAAATCAGGGACCAATACTGAGGTGTTGCTGCTTTGTCATCAGTGCCAGTAACATAAGGATCACTCCCAGCACTCAGTTTTCCTCCTTTAAGCGTAACATGAACTGAGAAACAGGCTCAATAACTTAAAATCTATTTAAGTTTTAAATTAGTTCATGAATCTCTATTTAGGCTACCTACAGATATGGCCTGGTTTTCAGAAATGCAGTGCACAGCAAGTCTTAGCAAGTCACTGTATCTAAATATGCTCACATCATAAAAAAAAAAAAAAAAAAAAAAAAAAAAAAAAACAGGCCATTATATTTAGATGCCTAATTATGGGTACAAAATTTGAATGAATTTAATTTTTTTGCCTAGGTGAGCATATATTGCACCACAGTTGTTTTGAGGTTGCTTTAAAATAGCCAAATTATGGTAGATTGCTTATGTTCAGGTAAAAGTGAATAAATACAATAATTATACCTACATTCCAGTCCAAGAAGCTGTGTTTTTCTGGAGCAAAAAGAAATCTATTTTTATTACAGTTTTTAACAGATTGAAGCATGTATAGCTACAAAGGTAAAGAAATTAACATGCTAATTAATCATGTTACCAAAAGATTTACACTAAACATAGAAAGACGTGCTACTTTTCCATTTCAGAAAATTAAGCAATGAGATAAGGAAAAATATTCCTAAAAACCAAGTAACAATGATGGTGTGTTTGTAAATAAGAGTTTTTCATATCTCAGATTTCTTGGCTTCCATTTACACTACATTACACTTCACCAGAAACTGGAGCACAAGCCCAAGTTTCAAAATCAAAAGATTTAAAATAATTTTTTTAATGTAAATGCAAAGTTCAGTCCTGGGGGGATTCATCTCTGCTATTAAAAATAAATAAATAAATAAATTAAATTAAAAGTTTACCTTTTAATACTGTTGCACTTTCACCAAGTTTCTTATCCTTTTCATTCACAAAGGTATCAGCTCCTTGCTTCACTCTATATATTCACCAAATAACTTATTTGATGCAGGGCAAAATTTACACTCTTATGGTTTTGATGTTACTCTAGCCTACTGTATCCTTGCTGTGTTTAAGGTATGATCTCCTGGTTTTCTTAACAAATTTATTTTTAAAGAAACAATGGGCCTATTGGTATTGTATAGATCTCTTTACATATACTGGTATAGAAAAGCTACACTATGAAAAAGCTAAGTGTGAACAATGAGAGGCCAAACCCTCTTCATAATCCAAACACACAAATAACTGTTTTGAGTTGGTCTTTGAAAATAGAATAACTGTCAGTGCTAAAGCATGTGACTCTCTCTTGCTCTCTCTACTTTTACCACTTATGCAAATGTATTTCTATGTATGTTTTCTGTGCATATAGCAGGATAAAAATACTAAATTTTTCAGCTTTGCTGTGATTTTTTTAAATCTTTGTTACAAGATTGAATATTTAACATCACTGTAGCATTTGAGAAGACAGTAAAACAATGGAGTGCCTCATGAATTTAGATGGATGTGAATTCAGTCATTTCAAAGAAAACATTGCACAGTTAGCCAAACTGAAATTGTCCTCAGTTATTGAACTTATAAACAAAACTTGCAATAAACATTTCCTATAGTCATAACTTCTAATTTGTCTTTTACAGTAGAATAAATTAACACTATATGTTTGCTTTCTAACTGTCAAAAGAAATTATAGGAAAAGAATACTGCAGGCAGATGAATCTGTATTACATACAAAACTAACAACCCCTACCCCTAATCTTGTTGGTTTTTTAGCATCCTTACACAGGCAAAATGCACACACATGCAGTAAGTGAAACACCTGCAACTTCAGATAACATGATACAAGATCTCCCCTTTGGTTTCTACCTCCTGAAATAAATGTTATTCACTTTTTCAAAGGAAGTGACTTGCATGTTATTTATGAGGTAATACACATAAATGCTCCGAGCACTGGGAAACACAGCTTTCAAATAATGCAGAAAGACTTGGGTCTCTTAGGGCTTTAAAGGTATTGCCACCAAATTCTCTTTTGCAGAGGTATAGTCTAAATACTATAAAGTGCAGTGGAAAGTATTAAGTAATCTATACTTCCTTCTGAATTATAGATGTAATCAAAATGAGCAAATACACAACATCAGTCTTCACCATGCTTCTCTTCCTATAGAATTTAAGCTGAAGCTCTAGCTTTTGTGCCTTGTTTCTAACCAATCTCCATCTTTTTTTAACCTAAGAGTTGGTTTCATAACATAGTATAAAATGTCATTAAAAAGGAATGAAGTTGGATGTTTCTCTCAAAAGGCACATGTCAAGTTTCCACCAATGAATTCCATCATGAATACAGTTTCTGATTCCACCTTAAATTTATATTTCATTGCTTATGTTTTAACATCATTTTTAATATTTACTTAACATCTTTCTAAAGACAGAGCCAGCATCATTAAATCAGAAAATGGAACTCTGTTACAGAAACCATAATCATTACAGCTTAACCTAAAACTGCTAATGTAGGCTTTTTTTCTTCTAATTTTGCAGACAGAATAGCAGTTTCCTGTGGCTCACTGATCCTGACAATACCCTTAGACCAATTCCCATGATTCCCTCATCATGGGCAGATATCATTTCAACAGATGTCAAGAACAGCTAAGTGCACTTAGGCCTATTTGTTAAATTCCTAGGGGGAGGTAGATTGGCGAAATTCATCCTGTAATTAAACCACATATTTCTTTCAAGCTGCCTCTCCTCTCTTCCCTTCATAATCCCTCTGCCTCGCATCAAATCATTTAGGCACTTATTGGCTACAATCAATACAATATGAGATACATTAATTTAGTCCCTAGGAGATTTGCTGGGAATAGGCGGTATTGCTCCGCAAGCATTCTGAAATGTTCATGTAAGCATGCTATCAACTGCAGCAATATAGCACTTATAATCAGCATAGGCAGATTTATGACAATTCCATACTGTGTGCCCACAGGTCTGGTCTGCAGCCAAACACACATAAATTGTATTGAAACGGGAAACACTAAATATATTACCTAATGCACACAAATGCTAAATAGTGCAAATCACTGTGAGTAGTTGGAATGGGTGAACAGAATCTTAACAATAAAGCTCAAGCCTTCCATATGCTCAAGCACACTTTGTGCCTTGCTCTGTAGGGTGAAATGGGATTGGAAAGAAACATTAACAAGGGTTCATTTACAGATATGAACTTCGAAGTATTACCTTACACTTATATTTATATCTTGCCTTTTAACCTGCACATCCTCCTTTTACTGTACTACTAGGATTTGGTTTTGTCTTCACAGAAGTAAGGCAGGATGGAGTTATCCAATTTTTGTAGGAAAAGGATATAAAAATAATTCTGAAATTATTTTCATTTCATTTTTAAGGATATACTATTGCAATTTTTATTTAAAAGCAAATACGTAAACCAATTCCCTAACTCACAACTGTGAAACTGAGGACTTAAAAATGTCAATAAAAGAATATTAAATGTTTCATAAATCCTAAGCATGGAATACATTGGGAAGCTATCAATATCATGCAATATCATCATGCAATATGTCATTTGAAATCAAAACTATATTTGAAACAGTAATGATAAATCAATTCTGTACACACACAAAGATAGATTACTAATGTGGTAGGCTAGGGAAATAAGGAAAAAATATAATATCCAAGACTTAATTAGGTTATTTCGCTAGAACTGAAAAATATAAGATAAAAATATATCAAACAAGATTCTGCGTAAAATCACATGTATTTAATTTTTAAGATAGAGAATTAATCAGGAAGCCTTTTTCTTCATTTTTAAAATGAATATCATTTATAATTTTCTCATGAACAAATTTGAGTTTAGATTATGTTGAACTGTCTATTTGAGCTTGTTTCTTGTATACTATATTGGGAAAGCATAGCTGAAATTTCCAGTGAATCATCTTATAAAGTGAATTTATTAAAGGAATATTGAGGGGGGGAGATGGGGAGGGTTTCTAGTAGCAATTAGTACATATATAAAATAATAGTAATAGTGATGAGCTGCCTGCTAATGTTATAGTATAAAATCATGCAATGTTTTACTTGTTTTAGTTATTTTTCGTTTAGGGTGTGAGAGCCATTGCATTATTATATTACCTCCATAGAGTAGGAAAGGCAGTTGTACTTCACAGTTTCTCCTGTGTCTTATGATATATCACCACTAAAAAAAAGTTTCAAGCATCTGATAAGTGATTTGCATTACTGTAAAACACCTTACATCTCTTTGACTAAATCTACTTTCTATTTTAAATTGGTAACATCAAATTTCAGCACAAATACTGGAGAAAACATAACCATTCAATTTATAACCAACACTCTTTCAAATCTGCAACAGTAACTTGAGTGGAGTTTCATCCTTACCATAGAAGGAAGTCTGAACAATTGCTATTTATAATGGTAATTATTTCACAACCTTAATGTTATTTCAAAGAAATACATTTTAGACATTTTAGAGTTTGTTACCATTCCCCCTTTAGTAAATGGTTAACCAGATAATATTTATCTTTAAACTCTATAGCTTCACAGAAAAGTCAGTCTTCTAGACTTGCTTCATGCCTGAACCAATATTAAGGAATAACCAGCAAGCAATGATATAGCTGACACAAATACAGCTTATACACTTCCACATTAATGTATAAGCAATGTCCTAATTTTCTCAGAAATTTGGAAGAAAGGAAAAAAAAAATCTCTCACATAGAAAAAAAAAAAAAAAAAAGTATAAAAAAAGAAATACAGGGCATAATTTCAGCATAGAAATACACTGCTTTAACCTCAAGCCCCTGAGATCTACAATTAAGCATCCCAGAAATTAGGAAATTAATATGAAAAATATGTTATCATGCAGCAAATACTCTTATTATACTTTAATTTATTAGAAATATTTTCAAACTCTCCCTATGGACAAAGTACAATTTAGAACTGCTTACATCTTTCTTAGAAGCTGAAGTAAGCTTTTCTGTTTCATCCTTTATAATTGTATTTAAAAGCTTGCAAAAACTGCTGACTTTGCACTGAAACAGATAATTATGCCAAATGTGTTTTTTCTAGTACTTTTCTATGTATGCCTAATTGTTGTCTACCTTTTTTACATTTTACTTTTGGATGCCAAGAAGCTTTTCAAACAGAAGAAGAAAAAAAGAAAGAAAAAACACACTAGATACACCTGCTTAATGACTATAATTAGGTTACTACAGACTGTTTAGGTAAATGACTAAGGCAGATAGTTTCAGATGAAAAATAATTAGTCAAGTTTTTTGTTGTTGTTTTGTTTGTTGTTGTTTTAAATATTAGGACAACAGCTTTGTTCCCTCTGATTGTTATTGTTTTTCCCCCTCCAGGAAGTAATTTCATAATGGAGAAAGGCAACCTTCCATTTAAAGAAAACTTCTGCTTTCCCACTTCTATTTGAATTGTTCCTTTAGCTTTTCTGATTTGCCTTCATAGAAGAGGTAAGGAAGAATAGCTATTCACTGAATGCTCTCTCAGTCTCCATTAGTTTATGGTTTCAAATTGTATTTTCTGGTACTTTTTTGCCTTTAATATTCTGTGTTGGATTTCTTTTCAATTAAATTTTCCATCCTTCCCTTGGATCCAGGTAAACATTCAGTATTTGTAGCATCCTTTTGCAAGGATGTCTACACTGTATATACACTGTAGAAAGTATGGCCTTTGCTCATTTTGAACCTGACACTTGCTAGTATCATTTGATGTCCTTTATTGGCAATGGAAGGACCAACGAAGAGTCAATCCTTGTCCATCTTTTCCTCATCACTTCACCAGGTTTTATAGACCTTTTTTCATGCTTCATATCATTTCCTCCTTTTACAGGTTGTTTCAGTTTATACCCATCATTTAACATGTGGTTTGTTTTGCCTCTTCAATTTAAAATTATTTACATTGTATTCCATTAGTTTTTTGGACTTCTAAGATCCTGCTGCATTTTTTCATTGATCTTTTCTGAGCAACTTGGTATCATTGGGAAACTTTTGTCATTAATGATATATTTCAGTGAATACAGTGAACTGCATGGGTATCACTAGATAACCTTACCACACTGTGAAAACTGACCACTGTTTAACCATTCTTTTTGTCTGAGCAAGGATCTTCTTCATCCCAAGGCTGCATAGTTTCTTTAAGAGTCTTTCATAATAGGCTTTATTAAGTGCCTTTTGGAAGTCCAGGCAAATTAACTATTATTAACACAGATTCTTTATTTATTTAGTATTTTCAGTAGTACTAACAGCTTTGTGAGCCATAACCTTCCTTTTCAGAAGTTGTTATGATCCTTCCCCTGTATGCCATGTTTTCTCTATTCTATTCCGTATTAGAGTTTCTTGTAAAAAGTTAGCAGCACAAAAAGGACTAGTATTACAAGAATGAAAGGCCAAAATATGTTTCCGGAAGTGGAAATACTTAGCTGAACATGCTAACACTGAATTGTTTTTTTGTTACCATTTTTTCCCCCTCTTTCTTTGTTTCATTTACTTTATGCCTGTCATCTTCATTTTCTCAGCTTTCTCCACCTTTTATTTGGGATGAAAACAGCAGAAGCTGGAATGGCAGAAGGATGGCTAAATTGTTTCTTGCTTCTAGCAAGAGATGACAAAGAGGCATGTGAAGACAGAGACAACAGGACTTTTATTTGTTATTATTTTAGAATTAACTTGTTCTTGTCTCCTTACACATCCTGTACCACAAGGGAATATTCTTTATTTCACTGTTCTGGATTCTTCATAGCTTGTGATATATGATTGGGCTGTATAATACAGCATCTGTAAAACACTTGAGTCGTTATTAAAGATATATAGCATATGCGCAAAAGCAACTAAAAGTTATATGAATAAAGTGAATTCTAAGATCCCTACCTTATGAGTATTTTACTTAGTAATTTTTTTTTTTTTTTAATATGCTACGGCTAGTGTGAAAGCTGCTCATTATAAAAAAGCATACTTAGTCCCTAAAAGTTGCCCTAGAACTCTATGAAAGAGGCAAAAAACCAGTCATAACATGTCAAGGACTTTCAGCAATTATTAGCTTTCAGTCATTGTTATACATTGTATTGCAGTAGATAACATAGAGAGAAAGAATGAATTTTTGTCTCAAAGTTAAGCAGACAGTAAATTTAATATTCAGTTAGAAAAAAAAGAGTGCAAAATAAAAAAAATGTAAAACAGTAAACAGAAATATGAACAAAATAGCAAAAGTTGAAAAAATATTAGTTTTTTTGCGACCACATTGTCTTTCAATTCAATTATCTTCTCTTTGAACTATAATCAAATATAACAACAACTTGCCTCTTTATGGTAATTACATACTAACTGTGTGGTTGGGGTAGCCTGAAGGCTCAGATTTGCTTACACCTGCAGACTAATTATTTTATAAGTGTTATTTAGAAGCAAATGAAGGAGCTAGGAGAATAGCATTAACATTATATAAAGCAACACTGCTGTAGAATGCCTCATGTGGAAAATTAATAATTTCCTCTTTAAAACAGGAAAATATGAAGTTGAGAAAAATGCATCTCAAACTACTGAAGGCAACAGGTTTTGTGATACTACATATTTTTGTTGTTTCATTCCACTACAAAAGTGAGTATATGCTATCTATTTACACTTTTTTGAAAACTGTTAAGCATCTTTTTTCCTAGATACTAATTAGAAATCTTTGCTCTTAAAGACCAATAAGCTGTTCTCTCTCTCACCTATACAATATCTCATAGAATCATTATATTCTCTATAATTATAAAACCTAGATAATATGTCAACTTCGTGTTTGTGAAAGCCTGAATTCAGTCTTAATGTCATGAAAAATTCCTTATTTAACATCTCAAAGTTGCATATTTCTTTCAGATAACTTATGTAAGGTTTTCTCCCACACAGAGGAAGAGAAGAACAACTACAAATTCAGACCCTTGTTTAATGCAGCACCTATCCACACAGCAGCAAGAATGAAAGACCCAGACTAGTTCTAAGCAGTCTTAGTTGTCTTTTCAGTGCAATGCAACTCAGAGAGTTTTTAAAATCTTTATTTGGTGCCTAGGCAGACAGCCCTGTTTAAAATTATGCCCATCCACTTCCCACTCTCCTCCTCCCCCCCCCCTTTTTTTTTTGATCTGTACTTTTTTTATTTCAAGAAATCATGTTCCCTCCTTTAATGACTTATGGCCACTACTGTTTCCTGTAAGATTATTCCCTCTTTCCACACTTTAGCATTAATTACCTCTCTTTATACTTCTCCATTATCATTCACTCTGCTCCTGTCTAGTTTCTCCCATCTTAACACTAAGATCTCAGACAAACATTCTGCTTGCTGTATTTCTATACGCTGTATTCTCTTTAAACTTGCTAAATACGTTGTTTACAACCACATTGTGGAGTTCCCCTTCTACTGTTTCCATTCTATTCTCCCATGAGATCTATCTGTTTAAGGAAATGTGGTTGGCAAAGCCTTCTAATGAATGTTTTCTAAGCCAAGGCTAAAAGATAATACTTCATGCTCACACTCATCTAATCTGTAAACCACTTTCTATAACATCAGCCAGACAGCTGATCATAATTCCTCATGTAATTACAATTTCACATTATCTATGTCTCCTTCTTGTCTACCATCAGCTTTTTGTAGGCTCTCTAAGAGGTGCCTGTCCTTGCTTTCCTGCTCTTTTCCCTACACATCTTATCTTTGGCCATTTATCATCTACAAAGACATTGTCATATGACTCATAAGGTCATCTCTCTGCTTTACAAATTTGAACTAAATCTTCACTTATCTTTGTCAAATCTCTTCATGGATATCAAACTGTTGCTTCAAGAGCAAAGCAGAACTTTATTTTTCCTACTGCGCATCAGCTTCCAGACCCTCTTTTTTTAGACCCTTCAAAAATGTATTATCTTAAACTCCTATGAAAACTTCAGGATTTTTTCTGAATAACATTTTTAAGATCTAGCACTTCATATGCATTCAAAGAACATAAAACTTCCATCCCACCCTTCACCACACCATTTGTATAAGTAAGATTTTCTCCCACTTTGGCTATTTTTCTCTACTCACAACCTCTTAGACTGCTGCTGCAGAAGGAATTTTGTTAAAATATTACTTTGCTCATTTCAGCCATCTTTTTACATCTTCCCTTTTTACATCTTCCTTTTCTGTTCCATCAGACTGACCTACCTCTTCCCACATCTAATGAACATGTGTCAGTTTTCCACCTTCAAAAGGACTTTTTCCCTCACATTTTCTGATACATGGTATTGACTTTTCTTTCTTGCTGCCTCCCCCCGCCACACCCATCTGCTCTTTTGGCTACTAAAACTTGACAAACTAATCAATGTTAGTCAATGATGCTCTACTTATTTTTTGTAATCCCTTCTTCCAAATATCTTCAGAATTAAAGTTTTTGAACAAAGAGCATATTTTTATTTTGGACTTTTCAGCATATGTCAAAAGGGGTCTTCAACACATGGCTAGGTATCTTTGGCATTACAGTCATGCTAGTAAGGAAACACCAATAAAAACAAAATATCTAAATAATATAATAGGAAAAATACACTTAAAAAGTTAAACTGAAATTTAACATAGTTAATATTGACTAAGATACTCATCAGTGTTTGTGTAGATTATAAATTAAAACACTCTGTATTCCTTGAAAAAAAGTGATGTAACATATCTGTAAATTAATGGTGGAAAGTTGTTACATAGCTAAAGAAATGCTTAAAAAAATATTTCCTTACCTATAGGAAAAGTGCATTAACTGGTACTTCATCATGTAGTTCTCTTTACTCCATCATCACTTACATTTACACCTTTACACCTATTCTCTTTTCCCTTCTTATTTCCTACTCTTAAACACTTGAAATGATTTAGGCTCTCCACCCCACAGCTGAAAATGAGAAAGTTACTAGTTTACTTGCAATGCAGATATTTTTGAGAAGATTGGGGAAAAAATGTGGAAAGATACTCTAAAAGCTTTAAATGTTATAGTCGGGATCACTTGTATCATTTTGTTATCATGCTGACTCTTATCCTTTTTGTAAGGTATTGTTTTGTCATAATTTCTAAATTATTGATTTTAATCAATCACACCTTGTAGCCCTACAAACAATTGAAAGGTACAACAGAAAAAAAAAAAAAACCTCTCTTAATCATTATTAGTTCTTTGTTCAAAAGAAATTTATTTTAACTTTTGATCCATATACTTTAGAAAACATAAGATCTATTTGTTTGATTTTAAGCCTCATCAGTGCTTTGTCTGGTACTTAGGTGAACAGGATGACAGCACTATTAGATAATCTTAATGTTTCCCAGAAAAGAATGTAAAACCATCTCTCCTAGAATGATATAATGGAAAGAGATCGCTAATACCCAAATTATACTTAGAGAGATCTTGGTGTGCTCACATGAGAGAGCTTAAAATAAAGTCTTATTTTTGAAAACAAATGACAAGAGATATTATATTGTAACTGTGATATCTGCCTACAAAACACATAATTTAAGTAAATTAAATGCAACAGTATTTCACTGTTCCACAACTAACACACAAGTCTTAGCATTTACGGATACAAATACTGAATTTAACTTTAATGGCCAGTGTTAACTGTTAACACTTAGTGAGGATGACTAACTCAGAGTATTAAAGCTGCAAAATCTGAAGCCACTCAGGGTAAACCTGTAGTTTATTCTCCTGAGCCTGTCAAATAGGTAGCATTTAACACTTTATTACAGGGCAGAGAGAATTAGGACACTACTTATATGTACATACAGAAGCTGTAAGCAAGGACACTGAAGGCAATCTCATAAAAATAAAATAAAATAGTGCTTCCAAACCTGCATTTTACCAAGGCTAACAACAACTCATTTAATCATTTGTCTTTATTTTCCCATCAGTTGTCATCCACAGATGCTTAATATACATTATCTGATAAACTATACCACAATGGATATATTAAAAGGAAACAGATTTTTTCCTGTTGTCACTTCTTAGAAAAGGTTAGTTTATATCTTAGGCAAGGGCAGCAACTGGAGTCAGAGCACAGGTCTGTGGTCTGTGTCGCTGACTAGAGCAAGTGCAGGTGTGCAAGGGGGCAATGGCTAGAGAACATTAAGCCAGATGTGAGTAGGTGAATTGCCAAGGAAGCAAGGAGGAGTAGGTCTCAGTTAAGTGCCATTGAAGGCAATGCCTTGTTTGTGGCAACCTGTGCAAACAGTCGTGTCAGTGTCCTCTGTATCTCTAGGATCTGTGCTCAGCTTTGCTACTGGTTGAACCTGCAAAGTGGAAAGCAGCAGCTGTGTCCCCCAGCCTGGGCAGAGACCCTGGGCACCAGGTTGGGCCCCAGCAGGAGCAGCCCTGGTCTGGAGTGGCTGAAGGAGCTGGGTACATTCCTATCACTTAACATACATATGGACGTGTATTTGTGTGTGTGTGTGTGCACGCGCACGCACCTGTGGGGAATGTATCTTCAGCTTTGCCATCTGTTGATGCTGGGGTATGTGGTGTTTCAGCAGCCCCACCTCATGGGCTGACGGGTCTGCTACGATGCATTGTCCTTGAACAGTTTTTATCAAGTTGTATTTTCAACTGCAGGTGGATTATCAAATATATATCTCTATCTATCTACCAAATATGTGCAAAACATACATACAATACATAATGCAATAGTTTTACATAATGCAAGAGTTCTATTCTCTTATGTCAAAAATCTTCAAGAGCATCCCTTTTATTGGTACTATGCTTCTTACGTGAGCTGCTAAGTACTTCATAACTTACCGAGCTAACAATACATCAAATTCATCTCCTTATGTGCAAACATGACCCATTATTCTCACTTAAAAGAATGGGAACTATGAAACTATATGAGTACACAGAGTGCACACCAGACTTATTATGGAGGGAAGGGGTTCTCCAACAAAATGGAACAGTGTCCAGCTGTGGATACACTTGGTTGAATTGTGTGCCACTGTAATTTTTCCTGGCTGACATGTCTATTCCAGAACACAACCACAGAAAGCCATTTCTGCCTAGAAAAAGTCTTGTCAGCCAGGGCCTGATTCATCTGAAAGCTACCAGAATCGCAAGGAAAATCATTTTGTTTGGGCAGTAGTGTAATCAAACAAAATAAAAAAAAATTGATTTTGTTGGTTTAATTTTTGCATTATGTTAATGCTAAAACTATCCCTTCTTAATAAAAGCAGTATCTGTGACTTGTCTAGGCTTAGGTATTTTGTTAGCCTCGTTCAGGCTAGGACAGAAACATTAAACAGTTTGTTTGAATTTACATTTATGTATAAATTGATTGAGAGCAGCTATGCAGAGAAAAACTGGGCGTTACTGGTGGACAAAAAAAAATTGTTCACAAGGCAACCAGTGCGTGCTGACAGCCCTGAAAGCTACCCATACACCAGGGCTGCACCAGCGTGTCCAGCAGAGCAGGGAGGGGATTCTGCCCCTCTGCTCCGCTCTCGTGAGACCCCACCTGGAGCCTGCGTTCAGCTCTGGGCCCAGCACAAGAGGCAGGGACCTGTTGGAGCAGGTCCAGAGGAGGCCATGAGGATGGTCAGGGGGCTGGAGCTCCTCTGCTGAGGAGAGAGGCTGAGGGAGCTGGGGCTGTTCAGCCGGGAGGAGAGAAGGCCCCAGGGCTGCTCTTAGCAGTATGTAGAAGGTTTTTATAAGAAAGACAGAGAAAGACGCTTTACGAGGGCCCGTAGTGACAGAACAAGTAGAAATGGTTTTAAACTAAAAGAGAGTAGACTGAATGTAAGAAGAAACTCTTCACTCTGAGGGCAGTGAGGCCCTGGCCCAGGCCAGGAGAAGCTGTGGGTGCCCGATCCCTGGCAGTGCCCAAGGCCACGCTGGGTGGGGTTTGGGCAGCCTGGGCTGGTGGGGGGTATCCCTGTACTGGAGGAACCATGTGGACTTTGAGGTCCCTTCCAACCCAAACCATTCTATGATTCTACATACAGTCTGCTGATTTCCAATAAGGCTCTTCATTACCTTAGAAAATTAAAACTAGCATGGAGAATCTCTCCCTGGTACTAAGATTAGGTTTACGATAAAGGCTGGTTTGCTCTGAGTTCTTTCAGAATAATAAAACTCTTTTTGTTAAGAGCACTTAAAGTTTGGGGGCAAATTGGAACCCCGAAAATGGGTTGATAGTTTCTGTTATTAACTGAAGTATATTAACAGCCTTAATTCCTCAGATTAAAAGAGCCACTGACAACTGTCTCCCACTGCACACTTAGGCTTTAACAACATCTGTTTCCTAAAATGTCTTTGGGAACATAAACTCATTTTATGACTAACAAAGGGAGGATTTTTTTAAAACATTATTCCTTTAATATAAAATTGTGCTATTATCTGATAGTCATGAAAATATATTTTAAAGGCATACTACCATTTTAATTTTTTTCTGACATTGTGTACTAAGTTATTTTTCATATCTTAAGGTATAACAAAAACAAATGCTTGAAAACAGAGTTAAAAGCCTGCAGGATGTAACTTTATTGCATTAGGTCTGATTATAAGCATAAAGGTAACTGATGCATTGTAATAGAATCTTCTTATGACCCAGGCTAAGACTGTAAAATGTAAAGCTTCATGCTGTGCTCATGGTGTTCAGCTAAAAGCAGAAAAAAACAGTGTTGCATTTTCAGTATCATCAGCAGAACTGCCATCCTTTCTCACAGGGTTTTCTAATCCATTCTGGCACCTGAGGCATTTGAACAGTTGGTGGGAAGAACTGACACTGTGACGAAGGGAGTCTCCTTTCAGATTTACAGTCCAATCACTCACAAAATCTGCCAATTCATTTTATGGTATGTACTGTGAAAATTATTTAATATGAGCCTAAAAAGTCTACTGGTGCAGTACACTAGCTTGATTTTGAATTAGAAGAGAACCAGTAACACAATATATGGACTCTTTAAGCTTGTAATGAGGGTAGCCCAGCAAGTAATACCTGAAATATCCTTTGTATTTTCAATCAAGCATAAAATTTGTTCAGCCAACAAGCTGTTCTATCTCAATATTTTTTTCTATGTATTTTTATGTGACTATTATATATGCACAGCTCTATGTATATATGTATGTGTGCTAGCTGCTAAAAGCAGAAAATAAATTACTAGTCTTAAGTCAGAAATTGTTTCTATTTCAAATATTTTCAGCTCCAATTGTTATTTATTTCAAAAGTTTTCAGATATCATTTACTTCTGAACTTCGAGATCTGATATAATTTATTTAAACCAAACAAAAAAACAAAACCACAAAACCAAACGAACACGTTTTAACTCACCATTTCTCAACGAACCATAACCACTCAGAACTAATTAACTCACAAAATGCTCTTTTTTTATTTTATAATTGGATGACTTAGGGATGAAACTACACTGTAGGGACCATGGAACCCATAATCATGACTGTGCCACGTGATACAGAAACTAACTTGGAGCTACTACCTCTTCCTTCTCCTTGGTGACATGGCTTGGTTATCTTGTGTTCTACAAAAGGCGATTTCTCTGTCTTATAGACCTGTCATGTGCTAAGACTGAGAAAATATTATAATATTACATTAATATTAATATAATATTATAAGAATTTAGAAAAAATAACTCACACTTAAATAAAATATCAGGATGCCTCTAGGTATGTTTTCCATTTGTATCTGTCCCTGTTGACTTGTGCTGCAGAATCAAAAATGCAGTATGTCTGTTCCTCTAAAAATGCAATAAAATGAGAAGGAGCTAGGCCATTCACCTTAGCTAGGAGTTAACAACAAGAGCAGTGGTTTTGGACAATTACCACACCTTCCTTGATTTGCTGCTGATCATCACTATTTATTTATTTATATTTATTATTTTTCCTACTAACAAAATCAAAACATGCAAAATAAACCTCAGACAGGCTTTTAAGTTTTTTTTTTTTTTTTAATGTATTATACATTCTCTTTATTTTCCTACTTTTTATAGCAGCAGTTTGATATAATAAACTAGTTTGTAAAAGCCATTAAGAGTAAGCTTGCTAGTAGCAATCCTGTTAAGTTACCTCATCAAGTGATGTGCTGCAGTGTTTTCATATCAACTTATTTTAGCTTTTATGTTATAGCATTCATAAATGTCTCCAATTCCAAAAGTTTAAAAGTATTTTATTGAAATTATGTGCAATGATTTCTTATTGGAGACTACAAGGACATAAACAATGCAAAAAATCAACTTACAAATTAATTTAAAAAGTATACTTGAAAAATCAGTTAGTGCTAGCAATATTTTGACAATTAAAAGAAGGGTTGGAGTTCCTCTTAATGCAGAGGAATACGTTTACAGTCTGCTGTGAGATTCCTCTCAGAGCAGAATGTAAGCATCATGAATTTCAAAAGACTTCAGTTAATGTGAACTAACATCGCTTTGTTTGCCTGAGAGTATATTGCAACCCCATTGTGATAACCACTTTCATGGTCCCTCAGTACACAGAAGGGTTAGTGGAATGCTTCTTGTTGGCAGTTGTAAGCCTCAGCTCAGCATAATAATGTTCATCACAGTTACTGCATGTTTCAAGGTTTCAAATAATCATAACTCCAACATGCTGAGAATAAATATTGGTCCAAAAGCTGAATGCAGCACAGGACAGTATGTATGGAACATATCAGACAACAACTTACTTTATTCAAAATTCATGTGATTAGTAGTCATCAAAAAGCTACTCTACTTCTTTCAGTATACTAAATCAGGATTCAAGCATACCAGACAAGATATATTTCTATATATTCCTAATTCGCCAAGGCCCTTATTAGGGCAAGACGAATTAGAACAATTAAACGCAGAAACAAGATTTGGAAAAGGAAGAGTAGAACTCCAGGTAGAAAAATGACCAGTTAGTGGAAGTTTTGAGCCTAGCTCTCATAAACATTCCTGTTGCCTTGGGGATACCTGAAGAAGTTCAGAACCAAGTATATCTGGGAGTATGGGCCTCAAAAACTCCAGAAAGAGCAAAAAATGCTCCACAATACTAGTTAGACTCAAGGAAGGTGCACAGGCTGTAAGAATTAGACAAAACCCCCTTAGAATGGAGGATAGGGAACAGGTCTGACCAATAATCGACCAGTTCATCAAGTGTGGTCTATTAACAGTGTGTGAATCAGAATATAAACCCCCCCCCATTCATTCTACCAGTCAGGAATTTGGACAGTAGTTATCGGTTAGTACAGGATCTCAGAGCTGTTAATAAAATTGTTGAAGACCTGCACCCCATCATGGCAAACCCATATACTTTGCTTCAAAGGTTGTTCAACAAGTCAGTAAGCTTCTGGGAATAGACTGGCAACTACATACCCCACATAACCCTCAATCGAGTGGTCAAGTAGAGAAAATAAACACCTAATTAAATTACAGATTGTAAAATTAGGACAGGAGGCCAGTTTGTCCTGGCCTCAATCATTGCCTTCAGCACTTCTGAGAATTAGGACTGAGTCCAGGACCAAGGAGGGGTTGAGATCCTTCAAAATATTGTATAGAATATGTGGTACAGTCTGGAATATCAACTCAAACCGGCAGCAAGATATTGACAGATTATATAATAAACCTGCAGAAACAGCTTTGGGATGTCAAGAAGCTGGTCCTAGAACTAGGTCCCAAGGTCTTGGTGGCCCTGTGCACAACATTGAACCTGGGGATTATGTGTGTGTTAGATCTTTCAGATTCACCTTTGGAACCAAAATGTGAAGGCCCATTCCAGGTGTTATTGACTACTTATGCGGCAGTCAAGATTAAGGAACAGGAATTGTGGATACATCACACCAGAATAAAGAGGGCATCTAGACCACGATCAGACACAGCACCTGCAGGACCGCTGAAACTCTGGATTCAGCGAAAAGATGGACAATAATACGGGGTTTATTCAGCCTTTTGTTAGGTTCCACCCTCTCATGGGAAACCAATTATTACTTTAAATCGACGTCTATGTGGATCAATTTAACCAGAGCCAAAGACTGCTGGGTCTGCATGGCCATGCCAAGGAGAGACCGAGAAATACCGCTCTATGGAGTTACGACCTCAAATTGGACTTTGATCAATAATGCCACAGGTGTCGATATGTGGAAGGCTGGGAACACATCTCAGTTACAGTGTAATGAAAATGTGATAGATGAAGGAAAGGGACCCAGATTTACCCTCCAAGTTCTAAATAGAGGAATAATCCTAGAGGGATGTAAGAACAAGTCAATCGGAACCTGCAGTTTTGCTCCCCGCTTTGGAAGTTTTAACCTGATCAGTATAAATTGTACTATTATAAATCTGCAAGAAGAATCAACCATCCAAACAATAACCAAATTGGGGTTAAAGAGTTTGGACATAACCCTCAAAGGAATTTACCTTAATCATACAGTTCAGATGAAGAGTAAGGCCATGAGCACCATACCCACATGCCTTGCCCCTACCAGATTTTGGTGGTTATGTGGGAACAGATGGGCCTGGAAAATATTGCCCAGATTCTGGAAGAGAACATGTACACTTGGAAGTATAATTTCCCAGCATAAAATTATTAATCAGACGCAGGTACCTCAGGGGATCCTAAGGAATCCCTTGGTATGAGTTAGGCAAGGTAGAAAGGCCATTTCTACCCATTGGTAGAAAGGCCTACCTCATGCCATAGTTTTGTCAGACAGTTTCTGCCTTGGCTAGGGGTTAGTGAATTAGAAAAGGCAATTGTAAATATTTATGCCACATTGGAAATAGCATTAAATGCCACAGGAGATGTGATAAGAGCCCAATAACATGAGACTGAGAGTTTGAGAAAGTTTTCAGTTCAAAACAGGGTGGCTTTAGACATCCTATTTGTCAAGGAAGGAGTATGTATGGTAATCAATAGTAGCTATTGCTCATATATAGACCAAATCCAGAGGATTGAGACAGACATAAATGGAATATGGAAACAAACCAGAATTGTGCACCAAATAAGGAGGAATGACACTTCTTGGGAATTTTCAGAACTTCGAGAAAAACTTCTTGGCTACCTAATTTTACGTGGCTAAAGCAACTCTTTATTGCTGTCATTATAATTATTGTATTACCAGTTCTGGACTCCCCAGTATGAGAGAGACCTGGACATACTGAAGATAGTCTAACATAGGGCCACAAAGATAATGAAGGTGCTGTGGCATCTCTCCTATTAGGAGAGGATGAGAGCTGGGCCTGTTCAGCATGGAGAAGAAAAGGCTCGGGGGTATCTCATCAACGTCTGTAAATACCTTAAGGCAGGGTGCACAGAGAACAGAGACAGGTCTTCTCAGTGGTGCTCAGTTCCAGGACAAGAAGCAACAGACAAAAATTTGACACAGGAGGATCTGTCTGAACATCAGGAAACACTTATTTCCTGTGAGGATGATTGAGCCCTGGCACAGGTTGCTCACAGAGGCTGTGGAGTCTCCTCCTTGGAGATCTCCCAAAGCTGCCTGGACATGGGCTGTGGCCCCCTGCTTGGGGTCGCCCCGCTGGGGCAGGGAGAGCAAATGAACCCAAGGTCCATTCCAACGTAAACCATTCTGTGATCCTGTGACCCTACATCAAAGAGCAACTGAAGAACGTAGAAGGTTACAATAAGATTCATGTTCTGTTCCTCCGTTTACAGTTATATCTGTTAAAAATTCTGTTTCCCTAGAATGAATACTGTCCTTTAACTTGGGTTGAGGCAACTTACTTTTTTTTTCTTTATATCTTTTTTAAAAAAAAAAAAAATATTTTTATCTTTTTAAGGCTTCTCTTCTCTTATATTCTTAGAGAATAATGGTTTAGTGATTACTACAGTAGTCAAAAACTCTGGAGACTTGAGTTCCCTGTGCAGCCTTTAATAAGTCACTTATTTGCTGTACGTCATTTAATGAGAATGCAAATCAGAAGCAGAAAGGCTAATGACGATACAGAGCTGTTCTTATAAAAGGGAACATGGAATAGACAACAAACACTGCCTGAAAGAGAGGTGTGAGAAGGGAAATATTTTCATCACATAGTGGCATGGAAGAAGTAGAAAGACAAAGACTGGTTCCCTCTTTCCTCCCTATCATATTTTGTAGGATAAGCCCTCATTGTGTTTCTCTGAATTCTCCCCAGTGGGCCCACATCATTCACAAATATTACACCAAAGTCTGGATGCTAACCTACACGATAGCCTTATCATTCACAGAATAGTCTAGATTGGAAGAGATCTCCAAGATCACCAAGTCCAACTTCTGATCTGTGCTTTGCTCAATATATCTTGATCAAAGTGGATATTGTTGTTTTGTTAGTGTTGTTGTTGTTTTCTCCACAATAAACACAGAACATTTAAATAATTGTACAGAGACTTTTTTTCTATTAATAAATTCCACAATTGCCAGTGTTAATTGGGGGAGAGGGGCAGGAGTGTGAGACAGCTTTGCTAACCTCATCTATAATACAGAATTTTCCAATTACATATTTTTATATTGCTCCTTTTTTTCTCCTTTTTTTTTCCTCCTTTTTTTTTTTTTTTTTTCCCCTGTAATAGTTTGAATTGATGACTGTTCTGAAGGATTACGACATCTATTCTGGAGGACTCGCTATTGAGCAGGGTTAACTGAATCCTCAGAAACAGCTTGGTAATTGCTCTCATTTCATTGCATCCATCTTCAGCACTCAAGAAGAGTCGTCTGAGACTGACACAGTCTGAATCCAGTACTGATACCTGTAGTGAACCTGAGACGGGGTGACCACTGTACATCAAGGAGCTGGTGACCTGAGTAGAATCATAGAATCATAGAATATCCTGAGTTGGAAGGGACCCTTAAGGATCATCAAGTCCAACTCTTGACACCGCACAGGTCTACCCAGAAGTTCAGACCATGTGACTAAGTGCACAGTCCAATCGCTTCTTAAACTCAGTCAGGCTCGGTGCAGTGACCACTTCCCTGGGGAGTCTGTTCCAGTGTGCAACCACTCTCTCAGTGAAGAACCCCCTCCTGATGTCAAGGAGGTGCAGGCCTGAGCTGTGCTGCACTTGTTGCACATCCAGCATGGCCTTGAAGCTGTGCTGTGCCCCACAGGTCCCCTGCAGACATGGGACAGATCCAGGCAGCTCAGAGCTATGGGCAGCTCCCACCCCTTATCAGACAGAACACTGCCTGCTCGGCCTCACTTTGTCTAGCAGTGCAGCAAGACATTCTCACATGAGCATCCTTTAAGAATAGTTACTTTCTTGTAAAGAAATGATATGATAGCTTGAAAGACCAAAAAAAAGAACAACTCTCCATGGACAGGATCTGTGCAATGCTGTGGAAAAATCCATGCAGAGGCCATCCAATGCCACATGAACATGGGGTTCCCAGCATCTGAAGGGATGTAAGATTTACTCAGTATCTATACTGTTCTTTTTATTCTGTCTTATTAAAACAGCTATTTTATTAAGCCATTTGTTGCTAGGCTTTTGTCATTGAGATCCAAAAGGAACCCTACATCATGTGTCGCTCACATCCCCTCACAGAATAGGACCTAACCAGACTCTAGATTAACACTTACCTCAAACCTTCAGGGGATTTTACACACACAACCATGTGTTGTTCTGTAAAACTGACACAAGTGTTTCTACTTCAACATTTTCTCATTGTGTTTATATTTAATTGGCCAGTGAGGTAATCGTGTTCTCCAGAAATAAATCAATTTTATTTCCTATACTTTCCTTACTTTCTCTTATTGCAGTCAGTGCAACACAGACAGCCAATGTTGTTTCTAATTCTTCCTATTCAGTTCTTCAGTTCTACAGAAAAGACATTTCTCCATCCAAATTGCAGTTTCTGTTTCCCATGTTACATGCCCCTTCAGTTACTTGTGTTTCTGTTGTCTATTTTTCCTTGTTATTGGAATAAGGAAACAATATTTTTTCCTATATTGGTTTCTGTGTAGTATTAATGGCTTACTTCAAAAGGAAAAAATATATATATAGTTATAAAGCAGTGCTCTACTCAAGCTTATCTTCCCACAAATATCACATAATTATTAGCAATGTACTTTACTGCTTTTAATAAGTATGTTCCTTTCTTTGTCTACCTCTAGTAGGCTTTGAAGCGATTTTAGTGTCCCTAGGCCAAGTAATCTACAACACAAGGATGCTGCAAAATTCTTTTTTAACTCTAATGTTCTCACAAGGGTATACCTTACTATGTTTTATAAACCTACTTTATTACATGCATTTCATATAAAAACTGTAAACCTAGTTTTACATCACTTCCAGCTTTTGACCATTCATCAGTTTTCCATGATAAAACCGCAGTGAAATCAATATCCTTGTAAAGTTAAGCTGTCAAAAGTTACTAGACTATTTCCAAAGGCAATTCCAACTAGACGGACTACCAGATGTTTTCAATATATTTTATAGAAGATTGCACAATAATTTTAGTGGGACCAAAAGAAACAATACAACAGATAGTGTTTGGGGTTTTGACATTTTAAATAGCAAGCCCAATTGATTTTTACAAGATACCTGAGACTAAAATGCCAGTTCTGGCTCAAACATTAAACCACAGAATTTAAGAGCAATTGTGCTGTCAAACATCAAGAAGACACCCCTTAGCAACGAAGTCAATATAAATATGTTCACTACACGTATGGGTGTCCGCATTTATATGCAGAGCTGTGCATGTTATATATCTGCATATGTATAAGCTTATAAAAAACTTACGGATTTTCTACATTAATTTAGCACTTCAGCCAATTTACAGGTTTTATTCTTAAAGAAGACTGTCAATTATTATTAAAATTCTCCTTATAATTAGTTCAAAATTTTATTAAATCCATCTTTTATAACTTTAAATATAATAATGCCAGCTAAATCAGGGCAAAGAATATGTCTAGCCATTAATTTTACTTGTATCATTTCTCATCCCTCAAAAAAAAAATGACTATAAGAGGATCCCTCCTTAGAAATCAGACAAGCTACGGCCACTCTCATCTCCATAACAGTACAATTTCCAATTCATGCCTCATTTTCATTAATGTTTCTAGCCATAAATTTTTAAGCATATGATACAGAATTTCTGAAGCGGCATAAAACTAACATGAAGAGGGAGTTCATTAGAATGTGACCCTAATTAGAAATTCTGTATTAACTTCCCATTTCTACTTGTGCATATCCAATAGCAGAAGGCCTAATATGCTATATGTCAGTCCTAAGTTTGTTTCAAGAGCTCTTTTCCCACCTTAGTCATTTTTTAAGCAATTTTTGTGTTTTCCCTGCTATTGAATAAATTAACAGACAAATGTATCAGAGTAGCACCTTTTGTGTCACAAATTATCCTGGAGAACTGTAAGAAGCTACCAGCCCAATGCTTTATTAATGATACCAGATCATAAAAAGAAAGGGGAAATTGCTGACTCCAACTCTTTTCTAATGTTGGGTGATAAAAATGCTACTTCAGGATTCAGAAGGTTAAGTTCTAATGTGTATTTTGAATAGGGTATGCTGAAATAATTGCCTCATAAAGCAATGCATTGACCAGCCTACTAATGGCTGTATAGTGCAAAACTCAGCAAAGAGTGCCAAGCTTACTGGAAAAAATGCTGTGGCACTACTTTTGTAGCTTTCCATATTAAGTTAACTTTTCTTTTCAAATATATTTTTTTGGTAAAGTAGTACCAAAATAATACACCACAGCTGCACCACTACTGCCTCCCTTTGACCATGTTATTATTATCGAGTTACTAAAACAAAACAAACAAGCAAAAGGCAAACAAGGCAATTTGAAAACAACAGTAAGAAAGGACAAACATATTTCACTTGCATGAACCCAATTACTAATTTAATCTACTTTTTGCTAGTTTCAATTCAGTTTAATATACAGCCAGTAACCAAACTGAGACCAAAGCACTAATTACATTTTAGAATATGAACTGATTTCTAGCTCAAAACATTTTCATTAACAAGAATATGTTTGACAGAGAAACACCTCCTTTCTATCAGAGCCCACTGCAGGACTCATTTAAGCATTTAAGTTTTGCTTGAAACCTTTCCCAGGTATTAAGGTAGCCCAACGCAATCTAACAAGCAAAAAGATGTCAATATACATGTGGAGTTATACAATACACTACAGAATATGCCCCGAACTCAGAAAAAAAAAAAAAAAAAAAAAATGGTGCCACAATGACACCAGCGCTAGTCTAGGTTTAAAGCAGGGCAAGGAGACCATGTAGGCCCTGGCCCTAACCAGAACATGTACCAGTTCCCACATCTCTCCCCAGCTGCTTGGTTCTGCTTCCAGATTTGGCCTCAGCTCCGCCCGCCCTGCACCTTACCTCACAAAAGGGCTCAGGGAAGTAAGAGCTGGGGAGAGCAGCACGAGCATCTCCAGCTGTACCAGATCACCGATAGACAGCATGTTACCTTGGCTACCTGACTTGGAAACTGTGTTTATCAACTTGGGTGGATGGACAGCAGAGGGAGATGGCAGCAGAAGTATATCAGAGTGCAGGAGAAATAAAAGAATGCAGACAAGTAAAAGATAATATTAGAGAGTTAACAGTTGCAGTAAACATCAGTTCAGAGATCTGATAAGGTTGCCCTTATCCCTTATACTCCTCATTATTTTGAATGAATACAAACAAGTTACACATTCATTTGCATCTATATTCCCAGAACAGAAAATGTCTTTGTCCAAGAATTTTATCATCAGTGAAGCTCCAAGAACACAGCTGTCATGATTTTAGCTCCGAACTTTCCTGCAGTCTTTCCATATGGCTAGGGCTTGAGAATGAATTGGTTTCAGTCACTGACTTAGAGCACTACATGCCTTTCATGAGAATCAGCATATGTTCAACACATACCACAGTTTCACAAACATCCAGCTCACTTCCCAATCACATATAGAGCACTGACTGACATCTATCAAGCTTTACATAGTTCACATCTTTGCTTTCAGAGAGGCCAACTGCTATTCACATGTGAAAAGGACTGTAAATATCACATTAGGCACCCAAACTCACAAACCTTACATAACAAAACAAAACAAAAAAGGCAACGTTAGGAGCAGTTCTCGGTGTCAGAATTTACCACCCCACAAAAGTCCAATGAAACCAAAATTATGTTTTTTGGATTGATTAAAAGACATAATCCATAATATTTTTCGTTTTCCTTGAACTGCACAGGTAGAGTCTAAAAGTATATACAAGAGTTTTGTATTGGTTTGTTGTTAGGTGGCTATTTTCATGCATTTGAACCCAGTGATTTAGCAATACTTTTAATTTGACAAATGCCTGATGAAAACTTAATCTTATCGACTTTGATGCTAAAAGTTCCTTTGCCTTCAAAGTCATTATTATTAACATTTAGATGAAATTTTGTATGATTATTTCTGACATGTTTCTACTCTAAATACCTAAGAAATTACACTTAATACAAAATACATTCTGCTTCAGAATATATATATTTTGGTGTGCTTTGCTCCTGTCTCTTATGTTCTGTAAAAATGCCAATATTATGTACCAATCTCCATACCATAGAAAATAGCAAGATATAATATCTGAGTATAGACTTGTTCAGACTATGTATTTAGACAAAAAAAGATAGTGCAATAAATAATTCCACTGAATAATAATATGCACAAGTGTGCATTGATACAGTGTACAGTGTATCCTACAGTTAAATTATTTTAAAAAAAATCTTAGCTTTGTTTTGTCTTGTCTTTAAATTGTTGTATATATTTTTTAAATTCTTGGTTTTGTCTTGATTGACAAGTATGATTTTAGAATACTAATAATTTATGAAAAAACAGTGACTCTACATTATAAAAACTAATGGATCAGAACACTGATTACTGGAAGAACACATCAGCTTTTGAGATCTTAAGATATCATAAACTAAACATCATACACTGTGGATATGAGACACTACCAGAACCCATTTGACTGATTTATTGGTAGTTTTGTAATCAGTCTTTTCAACCTTTTTTTCAGTCCATCATCACTTGTGTGCAGTATTAAATGCACTTTGAATACAATGTGTATTTCATCTATTCTTAAGAGTTATCACAAGTAGCAATTAAAATTCAGCTTTATTTTTAAAGGTGTCCCTTTTGTTCCTTCTAATAAACACAATCAGAACAAAAACAAAACAGAAAAAGCAAGATTTTTGAGTTCCATGGAGAAATACCATTTGCAAGCACAATTCCAATTAGGAGGTTCTTTCACTTCCTGAACATTCCTTTCTGAGCTAACACTAGATTTATTATCTTGTTTCCTGTGAATCTACAAAAATAGAAAGAAAATGTCCATACTATAACACAAGAAAGATTCATTGTCATTTAATGAAATGGAACATTTTTGGCAGAGAATACTGCAGAAAACATTGCCCTAATTACCGTTAAATAGTAGTGTTGTATCTAACTGAAATATTAGTACCTTTGGCCATTTTAGAAATGTTAAGTGTTAAAAGTTTCCTCTCCTTTTAAACACAAAACAGAGTTATGATTTAAAATACAGCTTTTCTGAAATTACCGAAGTTGCATCTTCAATGAATGCATGATTGCCATATAAAGAGTTTATGCTGACAAATACACTGAAACAGCATCAAAATATGTTTTTTAAAAAAATCCCTCTAAATGTATAAAAGGGATAATAATGTGGTTCAGTATTGAAAAGGAATAAGATTCTACCAGGACAGAGTGAGGAAATAATCATAAAAATGGGAAATATAATCCATGTTTATTTCTGACCATTTTCTGCATCAGTCAACTCCCAGCAGCATGTCTGCTTTCAGAAGCAGTGAAGGAGACACAGTTATGATCACAAGCTTGATTCACCTAGTTTTTGCTACCATTGTCGTATTTTACTACAAGCCAATAAAATGAATTGATGCTTATGATTCATGTGGGAACTGGGAAAAAGCAATTTCATCACTTGTACATATGAAGAGCAGAAGAGGATATGTCCCACAACCTCCAGGACACCCAGTCTCTTCTAATCCAGGGTGCTGAAGCACCATGTATTCGAATAAAGTACTAAACTCCCTTCCAGCATGCCCTTTGTAAATGAAGACAAGAAGCGATACGTGGTTTTAGGATCCCTCCTCTAAGATGTTCTGGATTCTGGTCTAAGGGTCTAAATGCCTGGTTCTAATAACTGCATTCATGTTTGGGTGAAATATATATATATATTATGGAATGCTGTTGTAGTTTTAGCTAATGCACCAATGTACTTTAAATGAGATTCCTCAGTTTCCAATATAAGGGATTAACTCAGGTTTTTAGATTCTATTAATACACTACAGAGGAGTGAAACCTATAAACGCTAGTGCAAACGACACTTGACAACGCATGCACACAAAATGCAAGTTCTGATTGATTGATTGATTCTCACACAGTGGAATCAGCAGAACAGTGGCCAACCACAGTGCCATGGAACTGTGATACCAGATTGCTGTGCTCTATCTTTATATTCTCAAACATCCTGCGTTATTGGATTTGGTTATGCTTTTTAACCTTGGAATTCTAGGACTGAATTGCACGTGTAGCTCCTATAAAACCTATGTGGATTACTCTACAGCTGGCCTTCCCAGTTTGCTGTTTTATATGAAAATTAAGAGGCATTTAAAATTCCTTCGTCATTTCAAGGGTAAAAATTGAAATTTATTTTCAGCATTTCTATGCCTCCCCTGCCCCCATCCCCCACACTTACTTTTCTTTTTTTCCACTGTGAAACAGTAGAAAAGATATTAGTTATTATAAGAAGTAGTCAAAATCCTGTCAAAAAACAATTTTGATTGATTGCTATTTGAATAAAAATGAGACAGGCATTGTACTTATATGACAAGTATAGATGTGATATTAAATGATATTAGGGAGCTTTGGATTTTTTTCTTTTAATTATCTCTGTTTGGATCAAGTATATTAAAATGAGATAAGCCAAATTTAGCTCAGATTCATATAACTTAGCAACACTGTGACCCACCTGAAATTTATTTTCTAAGATTTGGCTGACTTAGCCAAGGCTAAGGCACACATCTTAATATAATAGGCCAGAATATAAATCAAGGTTTATTTTTAATTCTTCTCTAGCTGTTCTGAGTATCTTTATAAACTTTCTTAGATTTAGTTATTCAAAAACATGTTTTCATTGAACTCTGCTTCTAATTAAAAAAAAAAAAAAAAAAAAAAAGGGCAGGGAAAGGATGGGACCATGGCATCTACGGAAGGTTTATGAGTTGGAAATTAGATTTGTCTTTGTTTATAGTGCATGTCATTTGCATGGTGACATAGCACTATCTTTATGCACCTTTATGCACATTTGAATATTAAAGTACATTCTTCTGAGCCCAGCAAAAAAAAATAAAAAAGAATAATCACAGAGCAAAGCTTTTGAGCGGAGTTCAAAAATTCAAAAATTCCCTGTGAATTCCTGATGTCCAGGCTGAACTTACCTTGTTCCACCTAATACCTCAGTGGAGAGCCTTGCTCTGTCTTCTTCATCTCCTTGTAGAGTGGGAGATGCTCTTCGATCCTCCCAAATCTTTCTAATTTCTAGGCTGAAGAATCCTTGTTCCCTCACAGGTTATCTGCTCCTGCCCTGTCCATCCTGAGGGCCCTTTTCTGATCTTGGTCCAGCTATCAACCTCTTTATACTTCTGCTGAGTTCAAAACTATTTACAATATTCTAACTGAGGGATAACAAGTGTTGTGTGGAGATTCATTTCAAGTCACTGCAACCTGAGGGAAAAGTTAAGGTCTCTTTCCGTAAAAGAATTAAACCTTATTGACTCTAACAAAGAATGTCACCTGTTAAGATGACCTGAACAATCCTAACTCCCAGTCTTGCAAACAAACCATGGTTCTAACCCGGCATAAAGCTGGAATATTCTTTTTATGACTGTTTCCCTCCCCCCCTCCCCCTAAGTTATTTTTAGCTGAAGAAATCAGCTAAAAATATATAACTGGAGGCTATATTTAGGAAAAGTTGATAATTATAAAAACAGGACAAAGACATGAATCTGCGCTGCCATTAAGCTGCTGGTTTAAAATATCTACGTGACATTTTGACAACTTTTTCTGGTTGGCTATGTTTTCTTAGTCTTCTTCTCTCCTCTTTTATATTTTAGTTTGTTTTAACATACATCTTTCTCTATTGGTTTCTCACTAGCCCTGATAGCTCCAACTAGTTCATAAATTCCATTGCTGCCTGCTGCCATGTGACGTGGTCATGCAGAAAATATTTCATAGGAAAAAGTGTTAGCTAGCTAGAGGCAGTATTGTCGATCATTACTTGGAACTGCAACTACTGGTATGTGACTATGTATTCATTTCATGCACTATAACACCTAATGTACATGACAAAATGTTGAATATAAAGTTAATTCACAAACTAGAGTAGTTGGTGTTGCTGAAGCTGTATAAAAAATACACACTACTATTCCTTCTCCTTTTCCAGTGCTTTCTAGCAATTTGAAAATGGCTCAATTTCAACATCACTTAATTTCAATGTTTATTTTAGCTTGAAATAATTCATTAAAGTTTGGAAAATACTTTGATGTCCTTTTTGGGGGGAGCTGCCATGCAATTTTACTATTGTCTCTCTATACTCCAGCAACTGCAGAAATTCATAATGGCAAAACCTGCACTTAGCTAAATCGTACATAGCAATTTTTTCAAAATATTATTAGGTGATTTAATGGAAACTATTCAGAGTCAAACAACAACAACAAAATACAAATAATATCTTTAAGCTATTTGTCATTTTTAAGGAAGTGTATATGAAGGTTTGTTGTCCAAAGTATGCTTTGATTGCTAGATTTCTGGCCATGACCAAAACCTAAACCTGCTTCTACTTAAGATGATATCTTTTAGGACTTTAAAAAAAAAAAAAAAAAAAAAAAAAAAAAAGTGAGTAAAGTGAGAGAAATATTTAAAAGTGATCAACTAGAATTTATTCCCTGATATTCTTATGTCAAAGAAGTTACTTCAGGGAAGACAATGACTATCTAAAAAGGCAACCTTTATGCCAAAGGTAGATACTTACATGTTAATTTGGTCAATATTTACACTGTATGCTAATTTAGTCTAATTTAGTGCATATTTGTATGTACTTCACCGGAAAAAAAATCATCCACTGTTAACTATTATATACAGAGTTCATTGGATCACATGAACAGAATAAAGGAGAAAACAATTAAAATGTAAGTATTAACCACTAAAACCAACACGAAATCAGTCTTGTTATCAGTCAGTAGCTACCTGTTTCTCCCAGGAAGTACATGTATTTCCTTAGCTTTATAGATGACTATAACCCTCCTATAAACAATCAAATCAAAATTTAATTACATTAAGATTGTCTGTTAGCACTACATGAAAATAAATGGCTTTCTAAAATATCTGTTGCTTTAATGTGAAAATATATTTTAAGGAGGCAGCAGATCCTGCATCTAAATAGGACATGAATATCAAGTGTATGAGACAAAAATGAGATAATTCTGAAAGATGAGGAAGACAAAACATACACTGTTAAATATAACATGATTTTTTTTTTTTTAATATCAGAAACTAACTGGATAAAAGCTAACAGCTATGTGAGGCATGTTATGCATTTGCACAGCAAATTACTATTCTAAGAATCTGAACACGCTCACAAATAACAACAAAGTTAACAACTCAGTTGAAGGTGGAAAATACAGTGTAGAGAACATGGAAAAATTATCTATGTCACACACACACAAATATATATATATATATATATATATATATATATATATTTGAAACGTCCTTACTCTAAATCAGAACAAATAGTTAACTTTCTCTTAGACAACTGTGGAATGAGACCAAAGAGGACTAATATACTACTAGAGGAAATAAATTACATTGTTTTGTTCTACTATGGTTTGAAGAGCAGGTGTTTCCTATGAGTAGTGAAGATACGCAACAAAGACCATGAACAACCATTTTTCAGATCAAGGTATTGTCCCATTGTCCCCATAGCATAGCCCTGTTTTAGAAGATGTTTAGACATAATTAAACCAACTATTAATGAAATATCAATTCAGCCAGGTTCTGTGCAGCCACAGGAATACCTAGATTATTTCTTCTTCATTCCACAGAAATGCCCATAGTACACTGAGAAACAAAGACAGGATTAAAAATAAAAAATACTCCAAATAAATTAATGTAATCTGTTGAATTCCCTATTTAGAGGAAGAATATTACTAACGGATAACTGTTTAGCTTAGAAGGCATGCACTATGGATATAAAGGGTGAAATTACATTTAAAAATTCATACACCTAAACTTTCAAATTCTACAAATAACATGGATTTCTCTTTGCTATTTGCAGCATTTATGTTACCTTCTATTATCGTTCAAATAATCCACTGATACAGATGCAATATTTGCAGAAGGTGAATTTTGAAGTGAACTAGAAGAATCATGTTTCTTATTCTTTTAAAACTTTTCTGTTTAGTCTTATCATAACATTGCAAACAGCATGGAGCAAAACACTCAAGGATACTTTTGTTGAACGCAGGTACAAAAAATACAGTAATGATCAGTTTTAAGATATTGCACACAGAATACCACACTTAGATTAGTTTTCATTATTATGTGTATATGTATGTATATATTCAGATAAAACGTCAGAGTCTAACTGCATATTTATATAGTAATATTATTATAATCTTGTATGCTCAATGTGATACTAAGCATACACTATTAACATATAACACTGAACACATACCAGTAGTTCACAAGAAGTTTACATTTAAGTACAGATCTTACAGATTTGTCAACTATATCTTAAAGCAATTTAGAATCTATAAATACTGTATTTATGAAAATCAAAATTGATACTTCCCTGTTCTTCTAAATCTGTTTCCTGGAAAGTTATTTTTCATACGTACCTTGCTATCTCACTTGCCATGCAAAATGTAAGTTTGAAATGTGTTATCACAGTTCGCTCCTAATCTGTATCTCATCAATGAAGATATAAAATCAGAGCATTTCTGATTTCACACTACTTCTGCTTCTGCTAAAATAATTGCACATTAATTTTAAAAGAGAACTTTTCTTAGGGTAGGAGCAAAAGAAGAGAAAGAATCATAATATTTTTATTGCTACTAATAATTGAAAAAAGAAATTAAAATGGAACCCAGGACAAATAAGTGTAGCAACATATTAACAAATATCAATTACAGAAGGTTCTGCCTGCATTATTCCAAAAACAAACAAAAAACAGCAACAAAAAATCTATCATGTTATCTAAGTCAATTTAGAGATACTAGAGATACTTATTGCTGGCACGAATAATGGATACAAATTGTAATTAAAAATAAATTTCAAATATTCTAATAGGGATCACTAAAATAAGAGGATAAGGCATAGTTATGTGACTATACATTTACATCATAATTATATGTAAACTGTAAAATATTTAAACTTTAATTTAATCATGACAAATCTAATTTTTACTGCCTCATTTCAGCATGACTTTTGATTTAAAAAAATGCAGTGTTTTTGACACTGCATTTAGGAAGTAGAATTCACTATTAGCCAATAAATTATTATACATATCAATTTTTATATCAATAAAAAATATCAATTTTTTTTATTAAAATTATTTAAAAAAAAAATCTTACAATCTATCTCATGCCTTTCCTTAAAGAATTATTTGCTTATATTTTGTATATCCTGATTTCTGGGAACATGCTATTTTTATTTCTCAAATTGCTAAAGAAAGCTTCAGGTGTGGAGAGTCTTCCTTGCACGTAGAAAATACAGGTAACAATCTGTTCAAACGATTTAGCTGGACAGAATGACACATGCTATTCCACTGTGCAGATTCTTATTGAAGTGTTCACACACAAAGACTGGGTGAAGAGGGGAGGGAGAGAATAACTACCAAACTTTCTGTGAAAAGTTTATATTGAGATTTTTCAGCTAAATCCAGGGGGATATTTACTACACAAAAGCAAGCAGATATGCAATCAATACTCCAGTACACTGCCTCCTTGTGATAAATTATTAATAACCGAGGGAGAGATCGTCTTCTTAAATGTAAATGACTTTTATAATAAAGACATGGTTGAAACATTGATCATTCGTGCTCCACTTTCAGTCTGAACCACCTGAAACACACTGACGTCTCTGCTAAGCCTCCAGGGCAAAGGATATTTTGCTGCCTGCAGTGAGTTACCTAAGTCTTTCAATCAACCAAAAGTACTTCTGGGACAAAACAAAAGCCCTTCACAGAGTCTACAGATAAACATCTCATTTATTTATATTAGAGCAGACCAAAAAAAGTATATACATACATCACCACCTGGAAAGACTTACCAATTTCTTTACCATAACGTGTATAGCTTTAAGGAGAGTTTTGAAGATGAAAGAGAAAAGGAAAAAAATGAGAAATACTCCGTGATAACGGTTAGCAAAACTCCTTTTCTGCAGAAAGAAAAGGACATACCTTGATACATGCATACGAGTAATGGAGTTTGATTATAGTCTTCTGTATCTCCTCCTGACTCCAAATACCTCACTAGCGTACTATGGTGGCCATATACCTTGGCCAGCAGACAAACACCCACCCAGTCACTCACTCCCCTCCTCAATGAGACTAGGGGAGAAAATAAAATGGGAAAGCTCATGGGTTGAGTTGAAGGCAGGGAAATCATTTACAAATTACAGTTACAGGCAAACCAAACTCAACCTGGGGAAAATTTACTGCCAATTAAAATAGATTTGGGTAGAAAGAAATAAAAATTAAATTAAAACAACACCTGCTCCGTCCTCTCCCCATCTTTCTGCAGGTTAAGCTTCACTCCTACATTTCTAACTCCTCTACCTGAGCAGCGCAGTAGGGGAGAATGGGGACTGTGGTCAGTCCACAGCAGCTCCCCTCTGCTGCTCCTTCCTCCTCCCACTTTGCTTCACTCCAGCACAGGCCCTTCCCAAGGGCTGCAGTCCTTCAGGAAGATATTTGCTCAGGCATGGGCCCTCCAGAGCTGTATCTCCTCCAGGAAGCATCTCCATGGGCTGCAGGGGAATCTGCTTCAGTGTCTGGAGCCCCCCCTCGCACTCCTTCTGTGACCCGGGTGTTCCCAGGGCTGCTGCTCCCACTCTTGTCCCTCATTCCTCGATGCTGTGCAGTAACAGATGGCAGACTAAGCAGGAGGGTACAACATCAGTTTATTCCAGCAGGGAGGTAAGAGCATGGCTTTTATGGTCACAGATCAGATCTAGCACTAAACAGTTACCTTTTGTAGCAGAAAGGATTCTTCTGCCAATTTACAGTCACGTCCCAACAGCAAAGCTTTGATCTGATCATTGTTTCATTGCATCATTAACATGTCCAAAAGAAAGATTAAGCCTTGGAAGTGTTTCATCTGCGCTATCAGTATACCAGTGAATACTGCATAATAACTAGCAAAATTTCATAGATTTGCAAAGAATCCTGAGAAAATGTCATAAATCTAAAAGAATTATAAACCAACAGTAAGTTATTTTTCCCATAGAAATCCGGGTCTATTTTTTTCACAGCAGCAAGGAAAGCCAAAAATGGCAAAATAAACAAATGAGCCACAGAAAACACTAGAAAATGGTTAAGAGTTAAAAACTATCCCACCTTCGTTAAGCAGAGTAAGAAAAGCATTTCTTAAACCAACGTCAGAGTTAAAAAGATGAGAAAAATGAACAGGAAAATGCTGTATCTAAGGTAATCATTATTGCAGAAAGATAAATTCCTTTACTGTAGTGAACCAGTATGCTGGAAAGATTTGGTGAGTTTTATTCATATCACAATAGGAATCTCTCCAATGAGGAGTTTACATCATTCAGAATACAATATAATCTTCCCTAAGCTAACAAAATGAGGATAAATGATTTCACTTGTCTTAAGTATTTCAATGTGAATCTCATGTTAAGGGTCTTTGACCATGTGAAATTACTTAGAAGACAGTAATTATGTGGTCAATGAAAAGACAGAACAACACGGCTACGCATGCTATACATGGTGACGTGCTGTTTATCCCCACAAGGATGGCACAAAAATCCTTGCTAAACAGGTAGAGAGGGCCAAGGCTGAACAGCTCTACCGACAGAACGCAGCCCCTCTGGGCAACGCGGTGGGAGCAGCTGCTCTGCCTTCCTCCTCCGTGGTCCTGGGCAGCACCGCAAGCTTAAGGCAACCCTGCCGTCTCTGCAGTGAAGAGAGTACTGATGTCTTCTCATCTTCCAAAATGTATTTTGCTCCATGCAGGGCCCTGTGTAAGCCAGAAGTAAATGGCTAACTCACTGTGATTTTGTTTCACTTTCTTAAACTAAAATTCTGTGCGCTGCCACAAGTTAACTCTTATGCCACACCACCTTGTCTTAAAGCATTATTCAAGCTGCTTTCAGAAAAGCACATGACATGCAAGTATTTAATACGCTGCATAGTACCTGCTTAACAGCCCCACTAAAATCACCATGTTACACCCAACAGCATTTTTTCTATTCTGTTTTATGCTTACATAAGTAAAAGCAAATGAAGAATGACTTCTACCAGAAAGTGAAATAAAAATGAAGTACCAGCAGCAGTCATTATTAACAAATTTCATCATATGACACTGTGGGAAGTTTTGAGTTACATCAGCAACTTCATACTACCACCTACATTCTTTTCTCCAAAGAGGAGACTAAAAAGAAATATATATATATATACACGTATACATATATATATATACACATGTATACATATATATATATATATATATACACACAAGTTGTATCTTGTGAAACACTTAATCCATCAGTGAAATACTTTCTTATAAGGGAAATTGCAATTTAACAGGGCACAGCTTCACTACACGTAATCTGAGAAGTGAGAACACCTCTGAAAGGGTATACTTCTGATACAACCAGATGCTTCTTACATACGATACAAGTCATATTGACAGACCAGGGAAATTAAAAAGCAGGTTATCTTCTACTGCCATGTGACAATAACAAACAGAAGCCAAAGCGACAATACACAACAGTATGCCAAGTCTTAAATGAAGATAACTTGGTAAATGTTATCCCTCTGCAAATATGACTGTGCAATACAAACACGCTGTTTAAGAATTACAGTTGAGAACAACATTTACAGCAGCGGATCTTCACTGATATTGGAATAGAACTGAATTTAATATTGCAAATATGGTCTGCTTTTCAAGGTAGCTCTTGATATTAAAAGCAGAGAAACAAGTGTTGTGACAAAATCTATGCTTGATTGTTTTCACAATTTATGTTCATTTAAAGAGAGCCACGGGATTAGGTAGAACCCACCTGCAGGGTAAATAGTGCTCCTGCCTTTGGGCACTACCAAGCACACTCACTAGGGAAAAGCATGCAGAGTTCAGAAAAGGCAGGCACAAGGTGACAATGGGAAGCAAGGAGCTTACCATTCAAACAGAGACAGAAAAAAAGCAATGCTGAGAATGGCCTCGGTGGCAAACAGAAATTTACAGGGGCCACAGGAAATGTGGCAGAGTTTGCTGCAACTTAGAAAGCTGCCAGCTGAAACCAAGTCTGTAAGCAAGGACCTGCCTCTAATGACAGAGTAGAAGAGTTGCATGTAAAACCCTTTTATTTATTACTTTTTTACTCTCAGTCTCCAGTTCAAAAATTAAGTATTCTAGTTTGGGTTGTAATGGAACCTATCATTTGAAATATGTAAGAACTTTTTAACCTTCTTTGGGGAGTTCTCTAAGGAGAAGGTCTATTTAAATCCACTTAAAAGAGCCAGCTGACTCAGGGTCTCATTTTGTAAGTCTGTGATCATATTACTCACATCCAAAATAGAGTAAAGTAGAATGGGAAAACCAATCAGCCTGTCATCATTTATTGCAACACTGAGGACATACAGTATAGGAACCGATTAATTATTTCACAAGTAAGCAGGACAATTTTCAATCTGATGTAAGACTGCACCTCCAAACACTAAAGATCCTTAACATTCTGGAGAGTAAAGCACAGTGAGAAGCTAACTTTTTTGTTCCCAACAAAACCAAGCAAAATCCCTCAAAATAATTATCTGCAGGTCAAAACTCTGGTTTCAGAAGTAGGAAAGAAAAATTGCATTTACCTTCTGGAGATTATCCTGACTCTTCTACCTATTTTCTTCCTAGTTAAAATTTAAGAGGCAAGGATCCTATTTAGTAGAGATGAGGGAAATTTATTTTCCTTCCCAACTGGTAGGACTGAAAACATACTGCAAAGGTGTACTGTTGATGTAGTACAAAGCATATTGAAATGTCATTAAAAAAGAGTTAATCTTTCTGACTTCATACTAGTTTTATTTATTGGTCTGCTCAATTTGGGTCAGAATTCCTCCAATTTTACATTTGACAGTTGTCAGCACCAAATTAAATGTTTCCTTTGAAGGCATACAAGAACTAGATATTCTATAGCATGTTACATTTCACTTAAAAATAGGACTAACTTTATCCTTTGGATAAATACCTAGTTCCCTACTTATTCAGGCTGTCTTCAGATAAATATTTAACCCTTTAGAATCTGTGGATAAAATTGTGACCTGAGCAGGTGTTATAGCTCAGCCTGGTACCATGTCACCTACCAGGGCTCTACCAAGTAGTTTCCCAAGCCCCACATTCACATCTGCCATATATGTCACCTACTAAGGTTAAATATCAGTTGAATCAAGCTACTACTGCCCTGACAACATCAATTCTTATTTTGTTCCTGTAGTTTTCTAGCTGGCCCATTTTGTTCTGGAACATACTTCAGTTTGATTTGATAGAACTGGAAATGTTTATAGCAAGAGAAAACCTGCTAGCAGCATGTTGGTCATTGGCTTATTGTATCTAAAATATTCATTGACCTTCCTAAATACCATTGGAAGGCATTTTTTCCCCCAGCTTTGGAAGATATGGAGAAAAATATATTAAAATATAATAAACGTAGTATTATATTTTATAAAAATTCATATATATTATATAAATATAATAAATTATTATATTTAATAATATAATAAAACCTCTCTTCCTCTTTCTGTTTAAAATAATTGTTTAACAATACTGGAATACTACAATATATCACTTGTAAGTCAGATTATTAATAAAGATTAAAAAAAAGTGAGCCCAGCAAAGTATAGCACCATACTTCACTGAATCTACAAATGAGCATAAATTACCATTTTCTTACTTGTTAACTTTCTATGTTTCCAGATTGTAACTTAAACTTCCCACAGAAATCTATGGCCTCCAAATTCTTTCTCGCTTTCTAAACACATGAAACACCCTGGACTCAATTTCCAGCTTCTTAAGCATTTGTCAAATTCTTAAATCCTTAAATCCTTCCTTCCTTTGTATATTTCTATCTTCCACTGACAATAAGAACTGTCTTCATATATTGTCACTTCTTGTAAAACTTGAACAAAACTTCTGAAAACTAAATTCTTTGAAGCTGTATACAAGGCACATTCTTATCAGTCAGTTCTTAGGCCTCTCATAACAATGTGATGTGTGTTAGGATGAATGAAGACAGCTCTATGGGCATTCCCCATGTGCTAAAATGGGGCTAACAATACAAAAAGGGCTGATGGAACGTAACAGTCAATTCAAAGAAATGTAATAAAATATGGAACTACTAGTACTCATCTCCAGTAAATACACTGATTATTAACCATGACAGCCCAGAATTTCTGCTCTGTTTGCCCTGCTGGAGATTCCTCAAGAAAGTCTCCTATTTTGGTAAGGAATGTTTTCCTATATTTGCAACAGACTAACCTGAGAGTATTATCCCCCTCCATTTCCTGTAAATATATATCTTAATTCGGATTCTTGGACATGAGTTGTTCAAATTCATGAACATTAAAATGCAGAAGTGTACTATATACAATTTCATTTAAGTTTCTTTACTATAAAAACATACACACCTATTTACACACATGTATATATTCACACAAATACATGAACGCTAAATTTTACTTTATCTAATCCCTGCATATTAGAGACTTATATGTCCATGTAATTATGTAACATGGTCGGTATTTTCAAGATTGCTTGCGCTACATTGAGAATCAGAATTTACGTTCAAATAAATAAGAAAATGCAGTCCAACCATAGGAAATGTTTAACAAAAAAAATGAAAAATCCTAGAAAAAGAGAAATCTTAATGGAATGAAAAATATAGTCTGATATTTGTCTTCAAAATCGTGTTTGAAAATAGTATTACGAAAACTGTCAAATATACACTTTCAGGCACAGAAGTAGCAAGTCATTTAATGTGTAACACTTGTTCATGTAAAATAGTATTTCTAAATGTAATGAAACAACTCTGAGATGCCACTGATACCGTCAAATACGGACACCTATTCATGTAATCAAAACTTGCTAGATAGATGCTGTATAGAGTATATCTCAAACACAGCTCATTTACAGAATTATCTGCTGCAACACAGCTCATATGCATTGAAGATGAATGAAGGTGAAATTAAAAAATTTCACCACGAGAGCAAGTGGCAGATATAAGCTAATATAAAACATATAAGCACATAAGCACATATCACAAACTAATATAAAACAAATATGGGATTTTTTTTTTTTATGAGGCAATGAACTTGTCCCCACAGATGTGTACATACACATTTATATACAAAAAGGCATGTGGTAACATTTTTTAAAACATAGATCCAAATAATAAAAGCTTCTACTTTTAATTTTTGAATTAAGTATGAGTAAATTCTTTCAATAAAATAGTATAGCTACAGGAAATACCCTGAAATAATCATAATCACGTCATAAAAATGTTACTTCTCAAAAGTAACTTTTTTGTTGTTGTTATGGATTTTTACCCATATCACTTATTCATACTATGCCAACGTAATTTAATATGTTTCTATAAATAATTGTGACTTAATTTTCAAAAGGAAGACTGTAAAAAAAAAAAAAAGTCTCACCCACACTAGATTCCCAAGTGTGAAAAATAATTTACCTGAAAATAGGTATTTTTAATGGAAAATCTTAGGTGCCTGGGAAGCAAGGTCATTAGAAAATAAATATAAAACTACTAGATATAGTTACTGTATATGGTATGCTCTTTAAGCATGTAATTTAGACAGCCTTTCAATAATTGCAATGCAATACTACTGAAAAGAGTTTCTATTTATTTGTAATAACTAATTCCCATTAAACACTAAAAAAATACTATTGAGGTTTAAAATGTAATAGTACAACAGATTACAAAAAAAAAAAAAAAAGGTTAATTTAGGAAAGAAAATTCTAGGAATGCCATTATTTTTGATGAGAACTTGTCACAGTATCAAGTCTTACACCATCTCTTCCTTTATTAATGGACATAGCTTTAATTTCATGTCTAACTCAAAGTCATGGTAAGACATATTAAATGATACCACATCTGAATGTCACTTGCTGCAACTGGAGCACTTCTCACAGAATTCCCACCAAAATATTTCAGGTTAACTTATGAAATAAGATAAGACCAACAGTTGAGCAAGATATGACTGAACAGTTTATATGAAAAGAATTTCACAATTTCAGAACATTGTACCTAAAATATCTCATCCTTTTTTACAGTACTTCTTTTAAAAGTGCATTATATCATTCATGGTGAGTTTTTCATTGTGCTATCCATTGCAGTTGCAAAATACAGGTCTCACTAGACTAAAACCCAAAGTACTATGCTCCACTTCATCCAAAAGATCCACTGAATGATCCCATTGAAGCTAAAAGAATCATAGAATATCCCAAGTTGGAAGGGACCCATAAGGATCATCAAGTCCAACTCCTGGCACCACAGAGGTCTACCCAAAAATTCAGACCATGTGACTAAGTGCACAGTCCAAACACTTCTTAAACTCCAACAGGCTTGGTGCCATGACTACACCCCTGGGGAGCCTGTTCCAGTGTGCAACCACCCTCTTGGTGAAGAACGTTTTCCTGATATCCACCCTGAACCCTCACCTGTCACAGCTTGACTCCATTCCCTAAGGTCTTATCGCTGCTCACCAGAGAGAGGAGATCAGCACCTGCCCCTCCACTCCCCCTCGTGAGGAAGCTGTAGACTGCAATGAGGTCTCCCCTCAGCCTCCTCTTTTCCATGCTGAACAGGCCAAGTGTACTCAGCCACTTCTCATATGAAGGGCCCTCCAGGCCCTTCTCCATCTTTGTAGACCTCCTCTGGACACTCTCCAACAGTTTCACACCCTTTTTGTACTGTGGTGCCCAGAACGGCACACAATGCTTGAGGTGAGGCCGCACCAGCGCAGAGCAGAGCGGGACAATCCCTTCCCTCAACCGACTAGCGATGCCGTGCTTGATGCACCCCAGGATACGGTTGGCCCTCCTGACTGCCAGGGCACACTGCTGGCTCATATTCAGCTTGCTGTCTACCACGACCCCCAGATCCCTCTCTGCGGGGCTGCTCTCCAGCATCTCATCCCCCAGTCTGTATGTATAGCCAGGGTTGCCCCTTCACAGGTGCAGGACCCAGCACTTGTGAGAAAGCATGAAGCTGTCTCAGGAATTTCTTCCAAGTTCTAGGACTTAGAGCTAATACTGTGTCTTAAGCTTCCTCCCCAGGAATTAAACAAAGGCTGTCACACAACCACAGTGAACTATCAGTCAACCTGCCAGTTCACAGGCCTTGACAGCAGCCACGGAGATCAAAGCTTACAGAAGCAGGAAACCTCAATTTGCTGAAACACATGCTCATATTTTCTCTCAGACTCCAAGATTTAGCAGTATTTGAAGTAAAAGAAAGCTTCCATCATTAAGTATGCACAGGCACTCCAGGGAAAAATAATAATAATAATAAAGTTCTTTGAGAAATTCAGTCTTATTTATATCCACTATTTTCTACCATCCTTACCTTAGTCACACGGAGACTTAGTCACTCCAAGGAGACTCCACAGACTCTTTGGGCAACCTGTGTAGTGCTCAGTCATCCTCAGAGGAAAGACGTGTTTCCTGATGCTCAGAAGATCCTCCCGTGTTTCAGTTTATGCCTATTGCTTCTTGTCCTGTCACTGGGCACCCTTCAAATATTTGTACGCATTGATGAGACCTCCCCTTAAATTTCCCTTTTCTGGGCTAAATAATACGAGCTGTCTCAGCCTTTCCCCATAGGAGAGATGCTCCAGACACTTAATCATCTTTGTGACCCTTCCCTGGACTCTCTCCATGTTGTCCAAGTCTCTTTTGTACTGGGGAGCCCAAGTATGGCCTCACAAGTAGTGAGGAAGGATCACCTCCCCCAACCTGCTGGCAGTACTTTGCCTAATGCAGCCCAGAACACCATTACTGTTATCTGTGGCAAGAGCACATTGCTGGCTCATGTTCGACATGGTGTCTGCCAGGACCCCTAGGTCCATTTCTGCCAAGCTATTTTCTAGCTGGTGTCTCCCATGATTGCTCCTAATCACAGAAGATTCTCGGGTTGGCCAAGCATGACTTTCCCTTGGTGAATCCATGTTCACTACTACCGATGGTTTTCTTGTCCTTCCTGTGTCTAGGAAAGGTTTCCAGTATTCAGTCACCGTCCCAGAGACTGAGGTGAGGCAGGCCTGGAAGTTTCCAGGCCTGAAGGCCCTGGAACTTCCCTCCTGCCCTCCTTGAAGACAGGAGTGACATTTACCTTCCTCCAGTCCTCAAGTATTTCTCCCACTTGCTGTGATCTTTAAAGATTTATTGTGAGAGGACTCACAATTACATCTACCAACTCCTTCAGCAGTTATGAGGGCATCCTATCAGGGCCTGTGGACTTATGTACATGTGGTTTGCTTAAATATATCTGCAAATGTCCACCGAGGGTATATCTTTCTCACTCCAGCTTTTCCCTCTGGTCTCCAGTGACTGGGATTCCTGAGGGTCAATCTTAACAGTACAGACTGAGGCAAATAAAGCATCCAGTACCTCATTTCTTTTCCCTGTCCTGTGTAACCAGATCCTGCATTGCATTCAGCAGTGGGACCACGCTTTCCTCAGTCTTCCTTTTGTCACCAGTTTACTTACAGAAGCCCCTCTTGTTGTCTCTGACACTCCTGGCCATATTCAATTCCCTTTGGGGACCCTAACTTCTTCCCTGAACGCTTGGACCATGTCTCTGTATTCCTCTGAAGTTACACAACCTTGCTGCACACTTCTTTTTTGTGCCTGAGCATTGGCCAGGGGCTCCTGGTTCATCCACAAAGGCCTGCTGGCATTGTTGCATGACTTCCTGAGCATTGGGCTGGACTGCTCTTGAGATTGCCGGAGGTGATCCTTGAATATTAACCTTGAATATTAACCAGCTTTCTTGGTTCCCCTCTTCCCCTCAGGCCTTCATCACATAGGACTCCTCCAACCAGGTCTTTGTAGGGGCCAAGGTCTGTTCTGAAGTTGTGAGCTTGCCTTTCACCCTCCTCCTTCATTCCCTTAGGATCCTGAGTTCCACCCTCTACAACCAAGGCTGCCTTCATCCTTCACATCCCGAACTGGTCCTTTCTTGTTTGCAAGAGGTCCATCAGAGCACCTCTTCTTTTTGGCTTCTCTACGAGGTGGGCTGTTTTGTCATGTTGGCTCCTCTATCCTAGCACATTTCCTGTATATAGCAATCAAATGAACAAGTCCCTTAGTTTAGAGCAAAACTACTCTTCAGGAATTCAACTGATAATTAAGTCCAAAATAATATTATTGCTTGACAGACTCAGACTGAAATTTCTCTGCCTTGCCTAATACAGTATACAAATTTATTGGCTGAGAAGCAGGAGAAAGTAGTTATTAAGTTCAGGAGCAAAGGAGACCTAGTAATCTATGGAACAGAATTTTGGCTTTGCTGGACCTAAGTATTTTGGAAGAAATAAACAGTGTGTGAAGCTTTTCTGGGACTGGAAACTGCTGATATATTCTCCCCATGTTTTTTTGTTTGGTTTGTTTTTAATGAAGTGTAAGATCAAATTGCTTGATGGATTTACAGGGTCATTTTTAGCACTAAGGCCTCATTTCCTGAAATGTGCAGGAATTTTACGTGTGAAAGATATTAAAGTGTCTTAAGTCTCCTCTGATCAGCCTCACCAAGTCCATTATTCTCAAACAGATACATAGCAACATAACCACACATATATTGCAGAAATTGTACATACATAATATGAATAATAGAGCTGTATTCAGAGCAAAAGAATATCATTAACACAAAAACAAAACAAACACAAAAGGTTTAACTTTCATGTTAAAGTGCCAGAACATCAGGCGAATTATTTATCAAGTGGGAGAATTGGCTGCCCTAGCATTTAAGAAAATTCTTGCAATACTGTGATTAATTTTTGCCACTTTAGACAAAGTTGTGCTTCATAAAGATAATGATACTGTCCCTGGAGGGAACGGTTCAAGGCTGATAATGTTACGTTAAATAACTGAGTGTTTTAGAAGCCGTAGACTGTGAAGACTCCTGCTGTCTTTTAGTTACACAAATCTCATCACCAGGGTGGAATGCTTCTCTGCTTTCACCATCATAAATAATGAAAATTGTTCCCTAGCATCTTTTGCTATGTATATATCAATGGTCTAGTATGAAAGGGCAGTTAAAAAGGGAAAATAAGTATTGAAAAAAGTATTGAAAGGGAAGTTAAAAGCTTTTACCTTATACTTTTTTTTTTTAACCATTCCGATATTTTAAGAACAATCTTTAGTAAAAGAGTAAGTTCCTTGACTTATTCAAGTAGATGATCAGAGGAGTGAATCACTCATTTCAGTGAGGAAAAGGAGAATTACATGGTGGATATTAGACTCCACAGATTATAAAAAGGCTGTCTGTGGAGGCATCTACAGAATTCCTTATTAGAGTTCAAGTATCTCAGGTACTTCTCACAGTCAATGAAATGCTACCAGCACAACCATATTGAACCTCAGTTTGCTCCTATGTTATAGTTCAGATACACTGTGATTTTGCTCAGGTTCTTTCAAAACTGACTAACCCGATTATCACAGAATCACAGAATTTCTAGGTTGGAAGAGACCTCAAGATCATCGAGTCCAACCTCTGACCAACACTAACAGTCCCCACTAAACCATATCCCTAAGCTCTACATCTAAACGTCTTTTAAAGACCTCCAGGGATGGTGACTCCACCAGTTCCCCAGGGCAGCCCGTTCCAATGTCTAACAACCCTTTCGGTAAAGAAGTTCTTCCTAAGATCCAACCTAAACCTCCCCTGGCACAACTTAAGCCCATTCCCCCTCATCCTGTCACCAGGCACGTGGGAGAACAGACCAACCCCCACCTCGCAACAGCCTCCCTTGAGGTACCTGTAGAGAGCGATAAGGTCACCCCTGAGCCTCCTTTTCTCCAGGTTGAACAATCCCAGCTCCCTCAGCCGCTCCTCACAGGACTTGTTCTCCAGGCCCCTCACCAGCTTCGTAGCCCTTCTCTGGACTCAGAGAAAAAACAGATCTCCAAATTGAACTAACTCAATCATGGCAAAATGATTGCTGCTCCATATTTTCATGGTCTTTAAGGTTACAGTCATAAATCTTTAGATCAAAGATCCCAGAAACAGAAGAAAATCCCCGGACAAATCATTAATGAATTTCTAAGATGACATGGGAGATACTTCTGCCAATTGTGTGGTACTTTTGCTCTATATATTCATCTATTAACAGCAATTGCTACATGTCAAAAGATAAAACAGCTAGAGAGACAGAATGCTGATGTGACTTAAATTCCTATGTTAAAATGGAAGGTGTGTTTGTTGTTGTATATTTCTCTTCCTCTAATAAAGCTTTTGAAAAATCCATCATGAGCTAAATATATATATATATATATATATATATATACACATATAAATATATACACACATATATATTCTCTTTTGCATACTTGGTACCTTTTCCTGTTTTAAAAAGTTTCACTTCAGATGACATAGCTCACTTCAGACCCCAGAGACCAACAGAAACATTAATTCCTTAGAGGATGGAAACAGAATTGTCTTTAGTCTTTCTATCAGTGTAACCGTTTAAGAGGTGATGTTAGTAAATGATCAATCCTTAAATAGGACTTTGACAGCTAAGTGAGCATAAGACAATGACCAGTTCAGGTAGGAAAGAACTGACAGGTCAGATAGGAAAGAACTGTGCTTTCTTTTGGCAGATTGGAAGCTTAGTTTCTTTTCCAGCACTCCTAGATATAAATCAGCATGCATACGTACATAGAAAGAAGCAGACCTTTACTATCCTTGACTAGGCCTATTTTGGGAGGTATTTCGGTTTTGATGAATGATAAGAGGAACAAGATGCAGCACAATTTAAGAAAGAATTGTCATGGAGTACTGGGCATAAATTGCATGGTTTGCCACATTCATGCATGAGCATCTAAATAATTTACACATGAATGCCCAAAGCAGTTCATGAATTCATTTCTGAGTAACCAAAAACATAACATATATAAATATATATATATAACATATATATAAATATCATATATAAACACCCAATTAGTTCTTGCAAGAGTGTTCAATTGGTACCTAATTAATGCATGAATGCCCAACTAATTTATGAATGTATGCCCAATTAGTTCATGCATGGCCACACAGTAAGTTTAGATATAAGCATCCTATTAGTTCATTCAGTCACATCCAGCCATGTCATACACAGGTGCACAATTAATTCACACACAGGCACCCAGCCCATTAATGCACATGTTGGTCATATGTTGCAGGTTTTAGTAGCCAGAAGCCGCAGGGTTTTAACTGCTGACACCAGTGTAAGCAGCTCATGTGACAGGGCGTCAGTTAGTCAGAGGAGCACAGCACCTATGCTCTGCCCTATTTAAGAGCACCAGCTGCTAGGGAAGCAACCACATGAGCAGAGGCATGATGGGATATTTGAGGAGATAAGTTGGCAGAGACTGCTGAGGGGACATGTGGCTGGAGGAGGAGAGGTGGGAGACTTATTTAGCTACCAAAGTTTAAAAAACAAATTTCTCCAAATGAGGCAAAACAGCTGTTGACTCTGGGTCTCCCCACATCTTGGCTATTTCCCTAATCATTCTGCCATAGCAGGCTGAACAGGCCAAGTGACCTCAGTCGCTCCCCATACATCTTCCCCTCTAGGCCCTTCACCATCTTTGTAGCCCTTCTCTGGACACTCTCCAACAGTCTTCCATCCTTTTTTGTACTGTGGTGCCATGAACTGCACACAGTACTCGAAGTGAGGCTGCAACAGCTCAGTGCTTCACAAACACAATTATGCCACATACAGGAATTGCAAGTGTGCCAGTCTCATATTTCAGTCATGATGGACTCTGCAATATGGTATCAGGCACCTAACCATTGGGTGCCCACATACTTTCCATCTTGAGATCCCTCTATTGTGCTAACATTCAGAACGTAGCTGCCAAAATAAAATGACATAAAAGACTAATGCATCATAAATAACCCACCCATGTAAAATCAGAAAACATCTGTTAGGGAGCTTCAAATATTCACTTATTATTGTGGGAAAAAAAAAAAAAAAAAAAAAAAAAAAGACTAAACCGGAAAAAGGGAAATGGTAAAAAAAATGCAGGAAATAAATGGTCATTCCTGCCTCTTATAGAACTAGATTGATTCCTTCTGCTGGCTTCCTTTTTCTATGTAGCAGGTTCAAATACAAGTTTATTTGCACACTGTAGAACTAATAAAATAAAGTGCAAGATTTGCAGGTTTAGGGTCACAAATGGTAAAGCACTCAAGCACCCAGCCAGATGTTGACACACAATGTGTTTCTGAATCATTATAATATTCCTGATTTTTTAACAGCAGATTGCTTTAAAATGAATGAATGATAAACAGCATGTTCTATCTCAAATGCTTTGTAGCATTTTTATTTGTTATTGAATAGCTGGCTTCAATGAGATGACTTTTTGTTTGTTTGTTTTTCAGGTGGCTGAAATGCTTCCTACTAATAATAGTCTCAATCTAGGGAAGAGTATTCTATTATAAATGAAAAATAATAAACAATAAAATACTTTGTGGATATATGCTAAACAGAATAAACAACAAAGGCATTTCTTGTGTCACAGAATCACAGAATTTCTAGGTTGGAAGAGACCTCAAGATCACCGAGTCCAACCTCTGACCTAACACTAACAGTCCTCCACTAAACCATATCCCTAAGCTCTACATCTAAACGTCTTTTAAAGACCTCCAGGGATGGTGACTCCACCAGTTCCCTGGGCAGCCCGTTCCAATGTCTAACAACCCTTTCGGTAAAGAAGTTCTTCCTAACATCCAACCTAAACCTCCCCTGGCACAACTTGAGCCCATTCTCCCTCGTCCTGTCACCAGGCACATGGGAGAACAGACCAACCCCCACCTCGCTACAGCCTCCTTTTCTCCAGGCTGAACAATCCCAGCTCCCTCAGCCACTCCTCATAGGACTTGTTCTCCAGGATTACATTAGTCACATTAATTCTTTTTAACACAGTCTCTTCCTTTTCCCTGAAACACCATCCTGTCATTCAAACATTGACCTGATTTAAAGCAAGCTATTTCTATGGGAAGAATACCCAACATAAAAGTTTTTTCTGGCAAAAATCAGACATCATGGAAAGATGCATGTTGCAGGCAAAACAGTCCTAACTTGGGGAATTTTAGTTTATGGTCAAGTAAAACCAAGTTTCACTGATTCTGGTATTGAGAAAACAGAGAAGGCAAACATTTAAACACATAAGCTAATGACTTTAATCCCACTTTCACAGGATCAACTTCAGGCAAACACCTCTCAAACTAGAGAAGAGTGGCACAGGGGATAAATCCAAACCTGCGTGTATCAAGAATTTAAAGTACTGATATATAAATTAAACCTCTATAAATATAAAATATGACAATCCATTTCAGAGTAGCATAATTCATAAATGCTTCTTTCTCTCAATTCATCAAAAAGCCTATAAAATGCACTGAACATTTTGCCACACACCCTAAATGCAACATATAAAAACACTCCTGATTATCTTTCATTATTTTCCGGCCAGTAACTTTGTAATCTTCACAAATGTCAAATATATCTTTGTACAGCCTTGCCAGGAAGAAACAAAATAAAACATTCCTTCCCCTCATCCCCTCCAATTTTACCAGGTTAATTAAAAAAAAAAAAAAAAAAAAAAAAAAAAAAAAAAAAAAAGAGGAAAGTGAAACAACCAACCAAAAAACAACTTACCAAACAAAAATCCCCAACTGCTAAAGTTCCAATGCGTACTAATTTAAAATTAAGCATTGTCAGGTCCTACAAGAAGTAATGTGTCAAACTGAGTATTGACTCTTTCTGAGCTTCTGAATATAAAAAATAATTTTCTTCTAGCTTATATTATGCATAGTGTTCACACAGCTACTCTGCTTGATTTTGATTTTTTCTTTAGTCCATTTTTAAACACTTATCTTTTAATTATTTTTTAATCAATACTGTCATGTGGCAGCACAGATTATATACAACACGGATATTTTCCCCATTTTCTCCATCTACCTTATGATGTCAAGTAACAGAAGTTAGAAAATATTTTTCTTTATCTGCCAGAATTTCTGCTGTTTCAAACAGTCTGATGCGTTCAAGTCATAGCAATGCAACATATACCTGACAATCTGACAGCGTTTTTTTTTTTTAATTTAATAATGGAAACACGACAATTAGTGGAGTAATTGTGAAGCTATTAAGGATCGATGGATCCATTTACTGAGAGGAAATGAGAAAATTTAAGCTCCTCTAATAAATCTTTTAAAATAACCATATTTACAAAATTGTTATGGCACAGCTAGAGCTCCTTGCCTTAAAAAGTTAAGCAGAACAGTCCCAAAAGAAATAAGGGGAAGAATTTCCAACAAAGATATGCCTGCCATGAACAAGTCTAAGTGGAATTATAAACCTACAAGGAAAGATGCTCGAACAAAAGAGGCTGCTGCTTTGTGTGTTAGATGACAGGCAGGCTCTGACAAAGGTGCTAAGCAAGTCACGTGCTGAAGCCAATAAGATTTTTCACGTCTAAATATAGGCTGGTACAAATTACCTTAGTGAATCAAAGTCATAACCACAATACCGTGTCACAGATGGGTCCCAGCAAACACAGGACCCCACATTGTTCTTGTTTAACTGGTGCAGGAGCATGAGATACGTACCTGTGTTACAGAGTCACACCATGAAAGGACTAATGACTTATATTTAGGGAGAAAGGAAAGAATAGAGATTTTTATCACATTACCCCAGCTAAAGAAAAAGACAGTACTTGTTGCATTTCTGAGAGTTCATAGGGCTTGGGTTAGTTGTGAAGGACACCTGTACTCCATTGTACACCTGAAGCTATCACAGCTTTCAAGACCAGCAACAGCAGAACACCTTTGAAATTCAAATTTATGGCTGTCAGAGACTTATAGAATTATAGAATCATAGAATTATTTAGGTTTGAAGGACTCTGTCATCTGTCTCAATTCTCAAAAAAATAAAAATAAAAAATTATATGGACCAGAGACTATTGCTCCATAATGTTTTTTCATGTATTGTTTATACAATCCATTTTATGAGTGGCAATGTTATTAGAGACCTTAACAATCATTTTTTAGTGTCTTCAACATAATTGAACACAGTTTTATTATCCCAGTGAGTAGGTGTAAATATTTAATTCTTATGTACCACATAACAGTGGGATTTGCTTCAGCCAACAAATCTTTTCATTGTTCTACTTTTGCAACATGTACTTTCTGTTGTGAGACAAGCACTTGTACAAAATACACTCAGGTACTTCACTGAAAATAAAATATTTTGCAGATCATTTTTATTTAAAATTCTGCATTTTCTTCACATCTGTAAAACCAGAACTGTTTCCTTTGGTGTTTTGTCATTCTTCAACAAATCCATGAAAATAGAGGCATAAATTAACCAAAAGGAAAAAAAAAATAAAAAAATGCACTGGAAAAAATAGAATTTTGATCATTTCATTTTCTAGGTAACATTGAAGAAAAGGTATCACCAAAGAGAAGATTTGTTCACCTTATTTCTGGGGACAGAAACCTAATTACCCTAAAAAACAAAGGGAAAGCATGCATACCTGCTAGTTATTAACATCAATGATGTTGAAGAAATGCATCACACTGGAGAATAGGACCAGAATATTTCATGGTGAAAAACAGAAAAAAAGCAAACAAAACCTTCCCCTACTCCATGCTTTTATGGAAGCTTCAATAACACAGATAGTAAAATCAGCTAGAGTTTCAGAACGTTAATGGGGATTTTAATATACAGAACACAATGTTATTTGTTGGTAATTCAGGACAGCTGATAATTTGTCAGAAATTGTTCTTTTATGCAAAGAAAAACTATCATGAAGGATCCCAAAACTATTTTTAACTGCAGCAAGAAAGCAATATCCAGTCTCAGATGGGCATTTACCTTCACACAGGAAGTAGTGACTTGACAATAGGAGAGTAAGCTTTTGTTTCCAAAATTAAATACTCTTTATGTAAAGAAATTATGGTGAGAGGTATTACTCTCAAATAATATATATATACGCACTGTCTCCGATCAAAGTTATAAGGTTCCTAATTTTGTATTAAAAAAAAAAAAAGTGGAAAGTTTTAGAATGGCCTACTAATTTAAGTCTGCATATAAACTGAAGAAATGCACCAAGTCTTTTGATATGCTAACAACCAGATTTCCTTTGCCAGATGGGGGCATCTAGAGAGACTTAGTCCCTACTGTTACTGTTTATACAACAAATTATTGCTTTGTTGTCTTTGGGAATATGAAAGCAGGAATTCAAGGTAAAGACCAATCTAGATGAAACTTCTCATGCAATTAACAACTCTAGTTTGTTTGTGTTCAGACTCAACATGGAATCAGAATAAGTACTCATTCAACTCAGAATTTCACAGCAGTACTTAAAGGGTGCTTTTTGACTAATAGAAAAAAGATGAGCTCTTCTGTTTAGGTTTATTTTTTGCTTAATTTTCAATTTAAGATCTTCAATCTGCTATTCATATTTAATGCATTTACTAGCCTTCCTGTTCTAAAAAGAAAGGCAAAAGCATGATGGTCTGCAGACAGACAAAATAAAATGGCTTAGGATCACAAAATCACTGATTGCCATTAACCACATTTGTATCTTACGATTCCTGTTTACAACAAACAAAATAATGAATCTGCATCATGGCATTTAAATACCCAAATACAATTCATAACAAAAGGTTTTACTTTTTTTTTTTGTTGTTGTTAAATTACCTGGACCAACTAACCACCTGCGTTGGAACCAATGCAATGAAAAATATGCAAAGGGTGTTAACCACTGGAGATTCCTCACAGAGAGGCACTGAAGGGCTATATGCCATCCAGACAACCTCTCCAGAGAGCTTTGCTACCTGCCCAGGGTCCACATTCATGATATCACTGAGAGAATACCAAGCCTGGTAAAGCCAGAGGACTCCCACCCATTCCTACTCTTTCACCTATGGTCAAATGAGGTTGCAACAAGGAGACTTTACATCCTATAGAAAGATGTTGAAAGGGATCAGTGGATCAGGCACCATTCAACCCTGAATTGTGGTGAGGACCTGTCCCAGGCTGCCCAGAAGCTGTGGCTGCCCCATCCCTGGCAGTGCCCAAGGCCACACTGGGTGGGCTTTGGTCAGCCTGGGCTGGGGGATGTGTTTGGGCAGCCACAGCAAGGACTGGTGGACTGTAAGAACCCTTCCAATGCAAACCATTCAATCACAATGAAATTACAAGAAATGTAATTTCAAGAAAACAAGTCAAATTCAGAGCTGAAGAAAGTATTAAGTTTTCCTCAGTTTAATGGATGCCAGAACTGTCCAGCCTATCACAGTTACCCAATACTGAAAGCTCCCTGCCATTCAAGCTATATCCTTATCCTGAGTTATCCACAAAGGATGCATCAGGAACTTAATCTGAGGTGATGCCACATGTATCTGATCCAACTCAGAAGAGCTGACAATCTGTTAATACAATTTTTTAATTATTATTTTTATTTTTTGGCTTTTTTGGAAGCTTGTTTGACTAGGAAATAGTCTAGTTGTTACTACGCTATACTGTCTGGTTTCACTATAATTAATTTTATGGATTCATATATGTATACAGTATTTGGCAAATGCATTTTAATTACCAATCTCAATAGCCAAACTGTAGACTGACTAAGCACCTGCAGAACACAGGACTTCTTGCACAGATTAGTCTTCCTTTCTGAACTAAACAGTATCAGAAGGATATGAACCTTTGTATACACCATCTTTCAATTCATCAGCCTAAGTTTCAATCACTTTGAAGTGTCATTTCAAGGAAAAGATAGAGAGAGCAATGACAAGGTACTACTTTTGAACTACACAGAGCATATTATGGGTGATGGTAACACCAAATTTCTCATATCTATTTGTGTCTGTAATAATTAGGATAAGACAAGTGATTTGACCATACTAGACACTCAGACATTTCCTACATAATTCACTTGCTTGTAAGGAGAACTGAAGCAGTATTCTCTACACTTTACACTGGGAATGAGGAGGCAAAAATGGAAACTGTATGAAGACAAAATTATTTCCTAAGAAAGAGGAACTGAACAGAAATGTTGAGATAATTATTATTTGAAAACATAAAGGGAAATCTAACAAAACATTACATGATTGAATTTGATTCTTTTGGAACCACCAAAAAAAGATAGATTGATTCTCATTTATAATTTAGATTTCCTGTAATAATGCCAAAAGATGGCTAATCTATTACATTTTATGTTGTTTGCCCTGCGTATGTTCATTCTAACACTCAGCACTAGGAACTGATTGACACTACAGCAGAATTGTTAAGATGCATCTCTGCGTGTATGTGTTCAATTGACAAGGCAATGTAAAAAATAAGTGATACCTGGTATATGTGAAAAGTATGAGCTGGATATCTAAATTGGCAGGGACAGCATAGCCCATTCCCTACATAAAGGTAAGCAATAGGTAGAAGAGAACATCCAGGTCCATTCATAGCTCATCCTCTTTGGAGGATCAATAGCACAGGCATCAGTTCACATGTGCTTTGATTACACCTGGACACAATCTAAACGTAGCCAAAATACTTGTTGAACAACAAGCAAATGACATCTTTGGGTACGATCAGTTCTGGTTTTGTCCTGAATGCCACTTGTTCTTATCTCCATCAGACATTTTTCACTTGTATACTACTATTTCCAAGAAAATTGGAAAGAGAATAACCTAACAGCATTAAGAAAACGTTTACAGTGAAAAACCTTCACAAATTTAAGATTGTTTTAAAATCATCATTTGGTATAAATATGACAAAAAAAGAATGTTATGCCATTTTAGTAGGTACCTAACTAACCTGGAAAAAATACACATCTTGTAAAGGCTTCTGTACTGATTAAATTTCATTTTTCTGTACATTTTCCCTGTGTGTTTTTTTTTTTTTTCTAGGTATTTATAAAATAATACTTAAATATTTACAAAATATTTGTAAAATAAGTGCAGAAAGGCAATGAAACATTAGCAGGCCTTCACAGCACTTCGAATCTGAAGGACAGAGGCTGGCAAACTCTGAAAAGTGTGGCCTGCCTCCACTAGAAACTGATGGCAGCCAGCATACACAAATGTAGTTTCTGTTACCTGTCTTGGGTAATTTCAGGTGTTACTACATCAGCCAAAAGAAATGTTTTGAAGATATGGAAGAACCAACTCTTGAAATGATCTCTGTAGATTAAAATAAGCACCCTGATCTATCATACTAACCAGTCCAGTGGACAATATGTGTTAAAACTCATTATGTTTAATTCTTAAGATAGCAATAGACATGAGTGATAAATAAACACCAAATAGGTCTAAGACTCCTCAGCTAGTCAGCTGACTAGCTGAATGCAATGCTAGGTGCATTGCTTCTTCTTTATTGCATCCTACCTTTGCTTTTTTGTTTTGTATTTCAAGTCTAGAACAGATCACAATTTCTACAAACCAGGCTGCTACTGCCAAGCAGAACAAATCACAGAAGCAACTATCTTTAGAAAGTAGGAAATGTCAACAAGCACTAAAATTTGCTTCTCGAAAAGTGCCTTGGTCAAGGTATGAACAGTTTTCTACCTGTGTCAGAAGTCTCACAGAGTAGTGTTGCAATTCAGCAAGTAGTATTGTAAAGAAAAACAGATAAATATTCTTTTCAGCATTATAGCAAGTGTATTTAGTCCAAAAGTGACATCCTCAACAACGAAATAATCCATCACTAATTTAGAAACATCCTTCAAAAAACATCCTCTACGTGCAAATTTCTTATAATATTCAATACTCAAGAAATTCAAAGCCCGCCCGATGTTATTTTGTCAATCTATTGAAATCTTGACAGCACTACACACCCAAGTATTTTGTGGTTTTGATTTATATGCATTTTCTAGGGAACGGTAAGAAGGTAGATTGGTATAATTTGAAAAAATACTTTACATTTTCTTATAGGCAAACATAGAAGTATTATAAAAATCAAGAGACACCTAGGGAGTTCAGTATTCCATATGGTATTTTGGTACAAACACAACATTATTTATTTTAAGACTTTACGACAACTTAAAGCCAAATAAAAAGAGATATTTAGTTAGTGCTTAAAAAAAAAAAAAAAAAAAAAAAATCATCATTGGATAACTCAAATTACTTGATGACTTGAAAAAAAAATCTTTTTACCCTCATTCCTTCATTTCTCCACAGCTGAATATAAGACATAATGCCAAGGATCAATACAATGCACCAGCACATTTCAGAGTATTATCTAATATATAACAGTGTGAGACACTACCATCTATAAAGGATCCATCTTCAAAGCCGTAAGTATGGTAAACATAGTTACAGAACCAGGATATATATAATTTAAATAAAGACATGCTAAGTATTTTAAAAGCTTCTTAATTCACTATTTCTCATATCCGCATCTATAGATCAAGATAAATTCAATTAGTTGTGGGGGTGCAGCACCAGCGCATTTAAAGTCTGTTACCAACTGAAGTTAGCCCAAAGGATTAAGTCCAAGTTCATTTCCTGGACATGCCCTTTTAGCATGATGTCACTGCATTACAAAGTAGAATCCCTGTGTAAAATCTTCATTAGGACTACACAACTCCTTAGGTCAGAAAATACCATTGAATAATCCAGCTTGATCTCTCATATACAAAAGCCAAGCAAATAATCTTACTTTTCATACACTGTCAAACCTTCTCCAGCCTGGTTCTGCCTCCAGATTACAAAAGAAGACATTACATTGCACTCTGACTGAGTGACTACAACATTTGCTTGAGCAACTGCACTACTGATTCAAAGCTGCAGGTAGAGCTAAATACCCTGGCATTCTCTTTTCAGCTACAGGAGGGCTGTACCTGACGCATTTGACAACAAGAAACAAACTGTACAGCAACATCAGTAGGGTTTGTTTCGTGGTTTTGCTTAATATAACAAAAATACACTTAATTTCAAATTTACTTAAATTATACAAAACCTGGCCTTATTGCCTCTGCTTTCACCAAGATGTACAAAAAAACTGAACGCATAATTTGATTCTCAAAGTTACTGGTGTGCTATATACATGACGCCCACATTGTTACTTGTGTGGAGATTCTAAATAAAAAGGGCTAGATGGAAAATTTGATGAGAAAGCCAGAACAATGGATGAAGAAAGTCACTGTTTTAGTGGAAACAACATAATGCTATTATAAAGTACTACTAGAGTAAATTATACATTATACGAACTTAACAGACTACCAAGGAAAAGTTTTGCTATTGTAAAATGAACACAGCTAGTGAGATAGGAGAAAAAGAGTGAAGAAGGAGTCAGAATTAAAGGATCACATGAAGATGGAAATAATTTGTAGGTTCAAGTTCTGTATATAAGTTTTTCCTACCCTCCCCTGAAGTTTTGTAAAATATTGTTAATCCTTTTTCCAAATAAAACTCAAATTGAATCAGCTGCAGACAATGAAGCTTTTTGGGTGATGATAGAAACAGACTATCACATGAAGAAAGAATAAAAACTCAAATTATTTCACTAGCAGGATGAAACCAGATTATCAATGGTAATGGTATTCATTTAACCCACCAAGATATAAACAAAACGAAGGCATGTGTTCAAGTAAAAGAATGCAGCTGTCAACAATAAAGAGATCTGTATTGGTTATGACTACTCTTGAAACTGAAATTGGAGAATGAAAGTCTGAACAGTCTTTTCATAGAGCTTAAAGGTGTAAATCCCCTTCATGTTGAAATTTGCCATTGACATGGTTCTCCAACTAGTAGATGACACAGACAACCATTCCAGTTCCATGCTTAAATACTGAAATGCAAACCTCCCATCACACAAATCCACATTAATTACTAAGGGTCTCTTCACTCTGATAATGTGTGAGTGTCATTAAAAAAATATAATAATAATAATAAAAGGAGATATTACTTTTACATATATTTATATATATATACAGGTGGGAAATACAGAAAATTCCAGCTAGTCCTGGAATATTGTAGAAGAAAAAATGCAGTTCAGAGAATTATTTAAAGCAATGTTTAGATATTATCTAAAAGCCATTTCCAGAAGCTACCCTTATGTATCTATCACACTTAGAACACTTGTTAGAATTCTTACAGATTGATATTTATGAAGACAATTTTAAGAGTACTTTGATTAATAACAGAAGATTTTGCACTGATAAAAATACACCCTTTAAATAACTGCATTTGTCACAAGAATAACACAGTGATTTAACACAATCAGCTTTAAATTACAATGTACCCACAGTATGGGGAGATAAACCAGGACCATTAATTCAGATTTCCCTTAATACCAAACAGCTGCACTTAGTAAAAAAGCAAGGGTCTAAAGAAATATTAAAATATGTTTCCCCAGTTTAGCAATGCAAAGCTATGCTACAAAAAACACCTTGGTACACATCTGAAAAGAACCTTTCATACAAACAGCAAGGTTTCTGTAGTAACAACCTATTTGATGTGTACTCCATCTACTCATATCAATTAAATCACAAATAAAGTTTTCTATAAGCCTGTCAATTTGAAAATACCAGGTAATATATTGGTGCATTTTTTTTCCTTCAGCTGTTTATCCTTTATAAAAAGAAAATATGATTATGGAAATCTTAAATCATACCTAGACATGAACTTTTTTTTTATTTTTATGGTTTTTTTGGATTTTCAGATGTCAGTCAGAGGCCCAGTTGTATATTTATCAATATACTCAGAGCTATTTATATGACTTCTAGGAGACAGACCTTACTGACATATCTGCAGAAATATTTTGGTCTCCAGATATCACTGGGAAATTTTCTATCTATTTAGATAGAGCGATGAAGAAGCAGAGCTCTGACAACCCCTGAAGAGGGTACGCATTTTCCTGCATGCCTGATCAGCATGCAAAGGGTACAATCAGAATCTAGCCATTCTTAATAAGGCTAACTCTGAGGCTAGCAAAAGAATCCCCCAGCCTTCTGCACCCCTTAGTACTTTGGTTTTGTCATCAAGCTTAAGAATAAAAAGTAAACAGACTATTAAAATAAGGAAATCATTAACTTGACTGCTGCCAGTCAATTTTCAAGTGATGAATAAATTATCTGAATGACAAAGAGATTGCAGAAACCTTGCTGGACAAGCAGTAGCACATAGCAGCAATACTTCAACATATGGACTACCCTTTCCAAAACCTAAATTTGACGTTCAAGGTCACCAAGTGCAACCAAGTGAGAATTAGCTCAGCTAAAGAGCCTAAAAGAGTTGCACACAAAGGCCATGGACTGAAGCCACAGCATCTGTCCATATAACCACCTTCAGCTGCATTGGGCAAACACTGACATGCTTTCAGGAGACAGGGCTTGGCTAGGAAAGCTGTGTTAGGAAGACAGACCAAGTGTCATGTGCTCACTGATGTTATAATTTCCTCCCTTGAAGTAACAGTAATCCAACTCAATGTTCAGTTTTAATCACTGGCCCATGGTTCTACATGGCCTGGAAACATATCTTTGCACCAGCCAGAGAAGGCAGAACAAAATACACCACATACCTAGTACAGATAGACAACTGCATTTCCACAACCCATTTCTTTTATTCATGTATTTTTTTCTTTTAAAATAATAATAATAAAAAAAAAATCATTAATTCATGCTGCTATACATAGAATTTTCCCCAGCTGCAGACTGATTAGCATGGATTTGTAAATACAGCCTACCATTTCAGACCTTCTTTGAAGAGCAAAAGCTACTAACACTGCCTATGTATCCTCACTTCCAACCATCCTCAGGCCTCCTGAGGACCATTTGCCTTTTTTATGCATTCTAATTATGACCTCAAATTACCTTATTATTACCAGCTGGCAATCTAGAAAACATAGAGTGAATTTAAATTTAAAAAGGTGTGCTTTGTCAGATGATCAATAGTAGGTGAATAAAACAATTTACTTTAAAGCAGGTGGAAAAAGTGAGGGGCATCTGGGATTCAGAGGAGGTGACATACTGGTGGTGCTAAGCTCTGGCCTCTATCAAACAAGAACAGGCACTAGGAATTCTCTGACAAGAAAGGAACACAATATCCATCCCCTAGCACACACAAGGCAGAAGCTGCATGGATGTCAACAAACAGAAACAAGTCCAGGCTCAAGGTGGTGGGAGAAATCTGCTTTCACCCATCTCACCCTCTCAGGTAGCCCTAAGCAATGGGTATAAGGCCCTGGAGGCTGAGGCCAAAGAGATGAGGTTCAACATGGCTAAGTGCTGGGTCCTCCACTGTGGCCACAACAACCCCATACACTGCTACAGACTTGGGGCAGAGTGGCTGTAAAGCTGTGCAGAGGAAAAGGATCTGGGTGTGTTGGTCAACACTTGCCTAAACATGAGCCAGCAGTGTGCCCAGGTGGCCATGAAGGACAACGTCGTCCTGGCTTGTATCAGGAATAGTGTAGCCAGCATGACCAGGGAGATGATCATCCCCTTGTATTCTGCTCTGGTGAGGCTGTACCTCGAGTACTGTGTTCAGCTTTGGGTCCCACAGAACAAGAAGGACATCGAGGCCCAGGAGCATGTCCAGAGATGGGCAACCAAACTGGTGAAAGGCCTGGAACACAAGTACTACGAGGAGCAGCTGAGGGAACTGGGTTTGTTTAGTCTGGAGAAGAGGAGGCTCAGACTTTATTGCTCTCTACAGCTACCTAAAAGGAAGGTTGGGGGAGCTGGGGGTCGGCCTCTTCTCACAGATAATTAATGATAGAACTAGAGGGAATGCCCTCAAGTTGTGCTAGGGGAGGTTTAGGTTGGAAACTAGGAGACATTTCTTCTCAGAAAGAGTTGTCAGGCATTGGAATGGGTTGCCCAGGGAGGTGGTGGAGTCACTGTCCCTGGAGGTCTTTAAGGAAAGGTTGGAAGTGGTGTGTAGGGACATGGTTTAGTGGGTGACTGTGGTCATAGGATGATGGTTGGACCAGATGATCTTGAAGGTCTTTTCCAACCTTAAGGATTCTATGATTTTTATTACATTTGGCTTAATTCACAGTTTACCTTCTTGGAGGGGAAAGCAAATCATTCAGAGGACATGAGAAACACAGAACTACCCAGATACGCAACAAACATTCACTTTTTCTTATTTTCAAATAGCTGCTTCTACAATTTTGAAGTCAGAAATCTAGTAATGCCTGTTAAATTTGTTTTTGTTTTCTGACCACATTCTACATATTTTCTTTTCCCATTCTTAAATTGTATTTTTTATGTATTGAGGAAAGATAGACGTAAGTTAATGATTACGAGAACCACAAGTTCTTTCTGCTTGAACATTAGATATTTTCAAACATTAAATCTATCCCTTATTTGGGCAGTTAGATGTCCTAAATTTGTAAAATACATGAAGTATTGAAATGCTTAACTACCCTATTGGATATGTGGCTTTCTAACATCCCAAAACCATCAAAGCATAGCATAGCTTTTTTTTTGCTTTTTTTTTTTTTTTCAGTTTTGAGAAGCCATCAGTAAATTTTTTGTTTGTTTGTTTGTTTGACTTTAACTGAACTATTTGGTAAAAGATAGAGCAGTCAGTAGCTGGCCCCAAAGAATCTAGAAATTCACCACATCCATATTTAATAAGACGTTACAGCAGAAATATAGCATGCATTCTGTAGTCCTATAGAAAAGCAATATTCATTATTCTACAGATTATTCCTTAATAAATATTTCAGAAACTTGAAGTGGAAAAAAAATAGAATAGCATATACTGTGCTCTTGATAGTTTAAAAGCACTTTTATTTTCTAACCTATGACGAATCCTTATCTTGTTTTCATTTTTGATGCATTGTAATGCCATTGTGGGTTTGAAATTCATCTTTTGGTCAGTTTGAGGGAATGAAGTTTGATGTCTTGGTAGTGCACTCAAGTTAAAAGTTATCTTCTGTTACCATGTACAGAGAGCTAACTTTTTATTATTGTTTCTGATCTTTCAGATAAGTCCACATAAATAACGCAGTTTGCTAAATGGCATGAACAAAATGCAAAGCATGCTCACAAATCCCCCCTTTTGAAAGCAAAGAAAACTGAATGCTGTGCTGTCACTGTTCTCACTTGCATATGGTAGTGTCAAAAGCAAAGAGCTATTTGAGAAACAACAGCAACAACAACAAAAACCCTTATTCCTCCAGCAGTGTGTTTCTTCAGTTGATCTGTGAGCAGTGTGTCCTTAAATTAATTGTAACGGGTGGAGTGTTGTGTTAATATTCCTGCTCTTTACCTCAGACATCTCTGTAAGTTCAGATACAGACAAACCACCTATGTGAACATGTGGGGGGGAATCTATGTGACCTCTTTGAGGCATATGGCCCAGGTACAATCCACAGATAGGATGGGAACATGTTCTCAGTGGATGTGAATAAGACAGCCCAACATGGTCTTTGCCCAGAAACTTGTGTCATTGAGGAGGAAATCAACAATCTTGACGTGTGGTTAAGACTACCATCAGCCATAAAAATGTCAGCCCTTGTTGACCCCAATGTTAATCCCTTAAATTCTAAAAATATTTTAGAGAAACAAGGAGTTAGCTTGAAAAGAAAGAAGCTTTGTAAAAAAAATGTGACTATTATCTTGTTCTTGTAATATTAACTTGTTCAGGATACACTACCCCATCATGCAGATCATTAGCCCTACTGTTGACTCCTAGGATGCATTGCTAGTTACTGGCCTGCACTTAGACCACCTCATGCCCATCAACATCCTGTGGGCCCAGTCGTTCAGACAGTTTTCAATCCACATAAAGCACAACTCATAGAGTACAATAGAGATCCTATGTTTGAAGGTTTGAAGATATTCTCCTGTGTGAAATAGCAAATTGGAATTATTACGACTGATTATTATTTTAGCAGATTAAACTAGGGCTGCTTTTGTTTGTTTGTTTTGTAGTGAAGGGTAATAGGAAGGTAGATTTTGAGACTAGAAAGGGAGTAAATATCATAATACTTTTTGCTAACAAAAGTATAACTAAAATTGCAGAAGTTATCATATTCCTCTCACTGTAATAGAGGAAAAATACCAGTATTACTATTTCCATTTGTTAAGTTACAAAAATACTGCTGTTGAAGCAGTTGGAAATTTGATTGTAGATCCCTTCTAAAGGATGAAATAATTACATAAATAGTTACACCTGAAGCCAGAAGAAGATCCTGCATCTTCAAAAAAGTATTCATTCAAAGTATTTTAAGAAGGCAAACATATTAAAACTCAAAGACCAGAACTGATCTCTGGGGGAAAAAAATAAAAAAAAATAAAAAAAAAAAAGTTCTGAAGTAGCTTGCATTCAGTCAGGGGAAACACTGTCCGCAGCCCCTGAGGTACATCAAACGGTGAGGTGAGTTTTGTCAGTAAGGAATGTGTTCAGGAATATAAACTATATCAGAACATTATGGTACAAAACAACCCCTATCATGCTTGTATTCCACAACACTTCTACATGAGATGACAAAAATGTTTTGAAATCACCTCATCGTCTCCCTTAACAGGTATGAGTAGACAGGGCTCTTAGCCAGTAGCGAGACAAAGGACAGAAAATTAAAATACTGAATATATGCTCTCATTTTAATGAGTTGTTAATTCATATCTCCTAGCCAGGCCTTTTTATTAGAGACTGTAAATCTCAGACAGACAAGGAGTCATGAGATTTTGAAATTGCCTTGTAAATTAGTTACTGGTAATGAAACCATTTAGTTTTTGAATGGATAGGATTGTGAGGACTTTCTATTTTGAAATAATTATTGAACATTACTGAACCAAATAATTGAACTGTGCTGTAAAAATACTCCCATAAAAATATTCACACCATTTATTTTTCTTTCTTTTTTAAATTCTAAATTATTAGGCTTCTTATTGTTAAGTGAAGGTAAAAATATGACAGTCACAGCTGACAAAGTTCAATGTTTCAACTTATATAAAATATGTAGTGTATGATTCAAGGAACAATACATCTTTACCATAGAATCTAATTGGTCTTACATTTCAGAGATTTTAAACTTATAACAGGTACGGGTTTATTTTACAAAATGTACAATAGATTTTAAATTAAACTTTTAACAGGTGCAATAGTAAAAATTCAGAGAATTCAGACGTTCTATCAATGCTATCTCAAACTGGACTTCATGTTCAAACTAACACTTGCCTTCTAAGTGATGACCAAGGGGGATGATAAGTATACAGCTTCATGTGGAAAATATTCTTCAGTTATTGTATCTTCATTTGAGTTTCTTTAGTACTATTTGAAAGAAAGGGAGGATGTGAAGGTACTTTGGATGGGACTGAAATAGATTTAGCTCCTTCTGAAGATATTTAATCTTTATATATATATTATATATATGATTTGCTTATAAAGGAATTCCCTTGCTCAAAAAACACATACAGGAGGGTTACAACTGGAAGTAGCAACAATTCCTTAATATGAACCTTAGTTGCAACTACATTGTAGTTACCTATTTGTCGCTATGCAGTGGGAGAACACTGGATCTGAATTATGCCCAGATTACATTTCCCAGTGAATAAGATTGTTATAATAATAATAATAAAAAAAAAAAGTTACATAAATGTTCTTTTTAAGTCTCTAAGCTCAAATGATTCAAAGGATCCTAATGCTGACTATGAAAAAAATCATTGTTATACTCACTGATTAAATACATAAATTGCATATAAATCCTTACACAAGCTTTATTTTTAATTTTTGTATCTTTCATCCACTAAACCAAGTATCTTCACTTCTAATCCACATATAGCTTGAATAATTTCACAAGCAAATTCTTCCTCATAGTACAATTTTGCTCCTATTGTCCAAAAATGCAGTAAAATTCCAGAAGATAAGTCTGAATAAAGGCTGTAATAACACCATCAACAATAATAATAGATGTCTATAATCAATATTATTTGATTATATAAGTTGTTTGATTATAGAATTATTATTAACAACCAAAAAAATAAAAAAGTGCATTTAACAAATATGCATACTTTTAAAGAACCTGTACAGCTTTCACAAGCTAGCAGTTACAGTCCCTCTAGAAGTACAATGCAAATAAGATGAGTTGTGAAGTTGTGAGCAGGTAGTCTGACCCTTTCTCATCCCTATCTCAGCTTGGTAACACTCAGAAAGTGGAAGGATTTAGTGTCAGCTATATATCCATAAAACTTCAGAAGTTTTAATTTTGGTATTTCAAATTTTTGATCAAGACCAACAATAACACTATTAACTTTTTCTAGTAAGTTGTTAGAATATTAAGTGTAAGAGAGGCACCGTTACTGAACACATGGTAGCCCTCCAAAGCCAGATCAATACTGGCCCCCACAATAACTCCTCACACCATCACTTGGGCATTTAATCTCCGAGACTCTATTTTCAGAAAATAGGAACAATCAAGATGGCAATATGCAATATTCTCAGGTCATGCACTGTATCTATCAACCATACAATTCCTTACACATATATAGATTTTTCTTTTTTATATTTCGGTTTTCACATCCCAAAGTTTTGCCCTGCCCTTTGTTAGCGCAAGGTATTTGTGAAAATCTGTTCGTTCTCCCAGCAAAATCCACTGCGTAATCATAAATTATCATAAATTTACATCAGCATAAATGCTTAAATATGTACAAGTAACATATCGATTAAAAGATGTTCCCTTTATTAGATAAATATGTATATTGAGCGCCTGTGTCCTGGTGGTGTGGCCTGTGCGAGGGGAGGCTGGGGCTGTCCCGTGCCAGACACAGCCAGGCCCAGCCAGGCCCAGCCAGCTCCAGGCCCTGCAGCAGGCCTCAGCGGAACCCCTTAATGCTGCAGGTGCTGCCAAAGGACACAGGTTTCAGCCCGGGCAGATCAGGGCCTGGCAGGGGAGGAAAAGGGCAAGGAACAGCCCTGCAGCAGCCAGGGCATGGAAGGAGGAGGGCAAGATGGGCTCCGGCGCCAGAGCAGAGATTCCCGTGAGCCCACAGAGAAGCAGTTTGTCCCCTTGGAATCTGTAGAGAACCATGGTGGAACAAATAACCACAGTGCAGACAGTGGAGGACACCATTCTGCAGCAGGTGGATATCACAGGAGGAAGCTGCAGCCCAGAGTGAGCCCATGTGGGTTTTCTGGCAGGAACTGTGACCCTTTGAGGGCCTAGGCCGGAACAGCATTTTCCTGAAGGCCTGTACTGCATGTGGTAGGGGAGAAGTGTAAGGAGAAAGGAGCTCCACAGCTCAGCGATGAGAACTCCCGCTCCCCGTCCCACTTCCCATCACAGGGGCGGGGAGGAGGTAGAGAAGTCAGGAAGGAAGGAATGAAGTGCAGCCTAGGAAGGGGAGCAGTGTGGGGAGATGGTGTTCTTAGTCTTGAGTTCCTTTTTTTTTTTTTTCCTTGCCATCCAACTTTATTTTTAATTGGCAATAAATTTAGTTTTCCCAAATTCTTTGTTGCCTGTGACAATAATTGGTAACTGATCTCCCTGTCTTTATCTTGATCCCCTTTCATCTTATTTTCTCCCCATCCTGTTGACGAGGAGAGTGGGAGCAGCTGGGTAGGGTCTGACAGCCAGCCAAGGCCACCCCACCACAGTCCGGTGAATTCAGTATTTGTATTCTAAAAAATTCTGTTATGCATACTCAGTTGTCTTACGCATCGATAGTGATTTTGCAATATAATAGGACAGTCATAAAACTAACAATACTTAAAGAACCATGTAGATCCAAAATGTTCTGAAAAATACCATGTAGAAAAAAATGCCAACAAATTCTGCCTCTTTGATAAACATTTGATCTTTTTATTCAAAAAACACTTTCAAGTGAAAAAAAAAAAAAAAAAAAAAAGTAACCATCAAAAGAATTAAGCTTTAGATTTTTTTTCTATAACACTCCTGGGAAAAAATCTCTAAAAATCTCTCTCTGACTGTACACAAAGCCACTTGTTCACTGTAAAGGCATAATGAAAGCAGCTATCCTAACACAAAAAAAGTAACTCTCACCCTGTGAAATCACTAACAAAAATAATCCTTCTCCCTAATATTTGAAGATATCTTTTTGAGTACATAATAATACACTAGTGAATTCTTGTCATAGAAGTAAGGCAAGGATTTCCCCATCTGTTAGCATGCGATAAGCTCTGATTTGATGTGAGAAGAGGTTTTCTCATGGTGATAAAGCAAAGGTTAGTGCTGTGTTCACAGCTTGAAACACAATTTCTAGACGTGAGTTACTAGGAATATTTTTCAACTGTTTTCAAAGCCTCTTGGCTAGAAGCTGACATTTATATACAGAATAACTACAATAAAAATATGAAATTACTACAATAAAATTATTTCTACAGGTCAGAAAAATAGTTGTCAAGGAGTTAAACTACATGTGATTCTAGTTAAGGAACTAAAATAGTTTTTGTCATTTCATTCATTTGTTTTTCCAGAAATACTTTAATGATGCTTTATGGTGAATCTATGTTAGAGTTTTACTAAACTGTGTATGAGTACTTGAAATGAATGTGATCTCCTACCTGCTTATAGTGGATCCCACCTGCCAAGAAGGATCTTGATCCAAGAATTTAGGAATTTGATCTAGAATCATATCTCAGTTTATTGATAGCTTAACATATTCCTGGTTTACCTTAATTTGTCCCCCACTGATTTCAACAAGATAAAAAATAAATTTAAACAACTTTTTTTTTTGCTAGATTTTTTTTAATATCGTCATCTAAAAATGCCCTCCTCATTTAAAACTGTTCATGCGATGATTGCTCCTACCCATATGCAAAAATTAGTGATTAATAATTCAAAATTGTATTCTAAGATTGCAAAGGTTTCTCAGATAAACTACTACAAATGGAACATATTTGTGTGAGTAATTTATTCTTCTCAGTAATACTAAAGGAACCTGATATTGAGTAATTTAGTCATAATTTGTAAGTATTTTTACCATGAAAGAGGGAAAATACATTTACTAACACTTATGTTCTTATTTTATTATAAGTTACTGGGTATGCAAATTCAATCTGTCAAAGTAGTTTTCATTGACTGTAAATTCCAAGATGATTTAAAATTATATATAGTAATTCTTATTATACTGCTTGTTTTTAGACTTTCCAAAAGCAGAATGTGCATTTCTGTGAAAAAAATAGAGGCAGAGTTTTACCTCAGTAAAATTAAAGGATGTGCTCTATAATCTTGTAATGTAAACTCATCCTGCAGAAACAGTACATATGAAACACTCAAAGAAACACAACTAATCTTGGTTGAAAAATTAGAAAATCTGAGAACGAAAGAAATAGGCTTATTGACATATTTTTTCTTAAAATATTAATTGTAGGATACCACAGAAAAGGCATGACTCAAAAAAAAAAAAGAGTTTTTTTTTTTTAAAAAGAAAGAAAAGAAAAGGATAGAAAAGAAAAGAAAAACATTGAAAAAGGTCAGCAGAAGAACCTTCAACACCTTTGATCTGTAGTCACAACCCAGTGAGATGAATGAAGCTGTTCCCATGACAAAGGTGACTTTTAACCATATCAGAGCCTCCAAATGCAAGCTTAGCATTTACTTTATTTCTCTTCAAATAACAGCTTTGTCAATAGCACAAGCAGCCAGCCTCCAATAAGACAGAGAAGGGAACTGTCAGGTGTGATTTTGTCATTGTTTGAATAAGCTCAGGAAGACTGCAGTCTCTTAACAGAATCAATAGGCAGCTAATGAGCACTTCAAGGCCTGAGGGGCTTCGTCCAGGTAAAGAAGCCAACTCAGTAAAGTACTTAAGCAGTTAGTAGAAATCCAAAACACAACTTAGGTCTTATTTATCTTATGTGGATATACATACAGGACTAAAACTGCATGATTTTCTGAATTAGCAATGCTTAAATATATTTCTAAATTCTGAACTACAAGATGCTTCCTGTACTTTGGTTAGAAGGTGTTTAAAGTAGGGTAGTTTATTTGAAATTGCAAAATCCTGCTGGCCACATCCAAATATTACAGAAAACAAATGGAAGCAAAAGAATCTTCTTAATAAATGTGCAGCTAAAATAATTCATATCCCAGGAAATTATTTCACACCAAGATAAGATCTGATCTTATCATAGCTTGGTTCAACTCAAAAAAAAAGGGTTCTGTAAAACAGGTATCCTGAGGTATCATACTTATTTTCCCTCCAAGATATCCCTGTCAAACATGCTTTGTTTGCAAGTTTAAAAACTGTTTGTTCTAACTTCCAGCTCAGTCTCAACCTGGGATTTGAAAGTTAAATTGGATTCTTCTCTTTTTTCCCCAACACTGATTTTAATAAAGATTTTTTTCTAAGCTGGATTCGATCACTGGCGTAACCTCATTTCTTCAAATAAACTCTCAGGAAAAATAAATAAATAAATAAATAAATAACTTGTCAAAAGTTATTTCCTTTAATAGGCTTGCTCTCATGCAATTAACTAGGCCAAAGGGAGAATTCATAAACCAGATAAAATATAAATATAACAGTATGAATAATTAAGTATTGAACTATACTTTAAAGGAAATGGTGGATTGGATAATCTTTATATTAGAAAAGCTTTGATATCGTCAAACAAAATTGTGATGCCCTTCTGCAATGGTTGTTTTATATAGTTTGATTGGCAGAGCATAGAGGACAGTAACTTTTTTTTTTTTTTTTTTTGAAAAACAGAATGAAGCTATTTCTTTCATTGTTCTCTAAATCACTTTCTGGTTTATCGATACTTAAGCCAGCAAATTTTCTCATCCCCTCTCCCCCCCCCCCTTTTTTTTCCCCTCTGGGCTTTTATCTAATTCTGTTAATCTAAGCCTTGCAGTATTCCTCCCTCATCTTTTCTATTATTCCTGTTTCTCTTCCACATAGTTTAACACGTCTAAAACCCAAGCCATCTTCAGATTCTAATGCTGTGGTTTGAGAGTACTTTATCAGCCTTAAGGTTTTCACATACCAGATCAGCACCACAATGATGACAATGATGACACGTACTGATTTTTTTAAAATTCATTCTGCTTCAGATTTGATCAAAGTAACTTTTTATTGGCAGGTAATATACTAGTTCTATGCCTATTCATACCAGTCTACACGTATGCTTTGTCATATATCTTTGTCTAAAGCAGGTATAAAGCTGAAATACGAGGAAATACTAGTTTTTTTTTTTTTTTTTTTTTTTTAATCTATTAGCTGTATTATGCAAATTAATAAATGCTGCAGGAAAACAAAGTATATAAACTGCAATCTGTGGTTCTGTATTTTTAAAGGTTTCTAGAGCATGTATTTCATTTGATAAATTTAGTAAGAGGGAAATATTTACCATATTTTATTTTGATAGGCTCCAGAGAGCTACCAAAGAAGGTTTTCCTGCTCAAAAACCTTTCCTTCTGAGTTCTTGCTATGTGAAAATACTTTTTAATGAAAAGATCTATGAGAAGACTACTCATATTAGGGGCTTTAGTTCTGTTAATGTGATGCATGATGCAGCCTGACAGTCATGAGTTGAGCCATACTGCAGGTCACTACTCCACCATGACTGACTGAGCTTGTCAGTCAACATACAAGTTTGATGAACCATGAATTTCTCAGGTGGAGTAAAGTTAAATCTTAATAAATATATTAGAATATGGCAACACTGACAACCTTGAAATCCATCATATACATCATAGAATTGTCCAACATATTTCTTCCAGAAGATAACATAGTCCTACTTTCTCAAAAACATTACAGCTACATTCTCAATATAAATGTTAAAATGTCAAACATGCATCACACAGGAAGTCCCATGTTAATTGTACTGATGATACATACGCTTACAGACATAAAATATACACTTCCATAATTATAGACTGGTGCAAGTTCCTGTCAGTATATGCATGTTACCCATACAACATTTGCAGCACAGGCTGGCATCTTATGCATATAACAGTGGTCTTGCTATATGCACATAAACAGTTTAGAAAGCACATTGATCAGATTTTATCATTGCAACAGTTGGTGAGCAACCACGGAATATTCAATAAACTTTACTACTGCACACATAATGGATATCATTCACACAGACTCTATCTACCTGCAAAGACAGACTATACGCATTTTTATAAGATAAAAAACACATATATGCAATTTTGTGTGTATATTTAATACATGTATTTTCTCATAACCAAATTCTCATCCTGATCTTTAACTCAATACAAGAATAAAATGTACAGGAAAACTATCTTTTAAAACATTTGAAAAGTGGAAGTCCATAATTGTTTAGTGGGCAATTTTAGCTTCTACATTTATCGACTAAAACAGATTTTTATTATTATTATTATTTTGGGGGGATGAGGTGTTAAAGATGGCAGGTTCTTTTAGGAATAAGAGAAGTAAAGATTTTAAAACCTTTTGAGTATTTCTGTTGTTAAACACTGATTTTTCAACATTATGGGAAGCAGAGTCTGAGACATTTTAAAATCTAATTCCATTAGAAAAACATTTAATATTTCACTTTTGAAATATACACAAGAAATCACCTGTTAAAATTTATTCTAAAGTTCAGAGATAATTTCCACAAACAAAAGACAGTATAATTGAGCAATGACAATTCTAGTAATAAATAACCATTTCACACTTGAATGCAGTCAACTAATAAGAATTGGGAATAGAAGGTGGAGCACAAAGAGAATAAATTTACCAAATACATTCAAAAATCTCTGAGAATTTAAACCAAATTAATTTGCTAAAGCAAAAACTTCACTGAAAGATTGTATCATGTCTTGGTGAAAAGGCATTTTTCATCCATGTTAGCAGTCTCATGGTAGTTTCTTAATTTCATTTGAACCAAAATGGGTGAGAGAAGTACGATTCCAACAGTTAAAGTAAAGTAAGCATATCAAAATACATGCAATGGGCTTATTAGTTCAGTTTTGACAGGTTGCTAAACGGTAACTCAGAGTGAAGAGCTGAAAACATTCCACAATTAATTACCTCGATATGCACTGCCTGAGCCAGAGCCTGCAAAAGAACTGCTGACAATACCAAATTCGCGTTCCACTGCTCCTCCCGCCTCTCCCAATTTACAGGAGAATAGGAAATCATGAACAATTGATACACTCTGTTAGCTCCTAACATGGAGGGTGAGCTCACATGTAGCCTTAGGGGTATCTTACACAGTTTAATGCTGAAAATAAAAGGTAATGTTCTTGGCAAAGAGCTGGGGGGATTAAATTTGGAAGGCTTGAAGCAGCTTTGAATTGTAGTCAATAAAAAAAGAACCAAATAGTAATTTTGTAATTTAACTGTGCTGGTTATGCCCAATGAGTCAGACACTTGTGAAATAAACCGTGTAAATAGAAAAATGGCTTAACTCTTTCTGCAAGTATATTTTTCCCCTCTTCCTTGCTTTTCCTGTGGTTTCTTTGTTTCAATAAAACTATATGGTTACTTTCTCCAGCTTATTGTCTTGGGACAACTCTTCAGTCAAAGAGAAACTCCCATTTTAAAATAGTTCTTTCCACACACACACACCCCCCCTTCCCTATTTTTTTTTTTTTTTAATAATAATAATTGTTCTATGCTGTGGACAGTACCAACAAAGCTTGTAAAGATAAATGCCTAGCAACTGTTCCAAGTAAATTAAATGGATGGCTGTCTGTTATGTGCTGGTCCTACTGGAAACCCTACACTCAAGGTGATTCCCCTTCTGAATACCATGACCAACTTGACATATCCAATTAAGTAAGATTTTTCATGATGTGGTGTTCAGCTTCCCTTGTTTCTGGGCAGCTTCATAGAGGTGGAATGGACACTGGTCCCCACCAATTCCTCTAAGTTTTTGACAACGCTGGTGTCAACCTGCACCGCTCTTGCACTCAAGATAGAATCCTACTGATGAGAAATCCGATAAGCAAGATTCTGTTCTGAAGTTGCAAACTACCTCATGGCTGCAGCTACTGGTATCTGAACAAAGAAAGGTGGTAAAGGACACCACTAAATTCAGCCAGAGTGCCTGCTTTAGCATCGAAACTAGGCCTATGTTCTGCAATAAAAAGAAAAAAAGGCCTTCTTGTAATGAAGAAGCAAACTAGCTCTACTGTATGAGTACCCAGATGACTAACTTGCCTTCTACTACCTAAATTTAACTTTTTTTAATATATATAATTAAAATGGAATTACTTTGGTTTCTGTAATACAACTAAGCACAATACACATTTTTAACCACTTCCTTAATTGTAATCGTTTTTATGATTTCTCAGATTACCGATCCATGGAATGTATTCTAAATATTCCAAGCAATTCCGAGTATATCTAAAACTTAATTATTTTTTTCAAAAATGCACCTTTATAATTACCTCTCAGTTGTAAATTATTCAGATTATCATTACACTGATTTAATAAGATCATAACCACATTCAGCCTCATTTAGAAAATTACAGGACACTACAAAACTAGGTTATTCTACACCATTTCACTGGCTGTAACACTAACTTCATGTTCGCGTTCTAGAATGTGATTTATTAGGAAAAAAAAATATTTTGGTGAAACAATTAGACTCTATTTTGAAAGAAAATGAACTTTTAATAAAAGTTTATATAAAAATTCGTAAAACCGTTCATTGGTGGAACTACTCAAAATCTGAGGTTTTCTTTTTTTTATTAATTTTTATTATTGTCTTTAGATGGAACATAATTTTAACTAGTTCTGAAAATCCTATCTGCAGTATTTCAAATGCTTGCTGTATTGTTATGTACTGAGAATCTAATTTTCCATTTTAAATAACTATTTCATTTTATCAAGAAGCATTTAGAGAAAGACTAAGACTTTTTTCAGTACACAAAACTATTCCTGCACATACAGGCAAGAACTCCTCTTTCTTTTCTTCTAGCCCTGTGAGTAGAGCCGTAGAAAAACTTCAAACCAGGCAATATTCAGGCTATGTCTCATAAAATAGAAACATGCTTGAAACCTCACTTGCTAAAAATAAAGTCATGCTGGGTGATTACTTCCATGATTGTGTATTTAAAATAAGACCAACCACAGTGACTTCCTCCTATGGCTGCCTGTCTAAAGGAAAGCTTGCCTCACTGCCATGGCGCGTGCAGGATGCAGCCAGTAGATATGCTCAGGGACCATCCACTGCACCATGAAGACAGACTTGAGAGTCCCAAGTCTAAGGAAGACTTGAGAGTCCCAAGTCTAAGGAACTCCATCCACTAAGGTGGATGGAGTTCCTCAGCTGTCGAAGGTGGTATGTGGATACCGGCTGATTTTTCTTTTTCTTATTCCTTTTTCTTTTCCTTTTATAACTGCAGCACCTATTTTTCATCTTTGCTGCCCTATATGCTATCACATCTCTTTTTGTGTGACATTGTGAGGTGGGTCCTTAAGCTTTTATTATTTTGAAAAAAAAAAAAATAGAATTATGTGCTTTTGGAAAGCATCACTCTGATGCTTCATCTACAATAAGTTATTAATACATAGTGTGTTTTTTTTTTTATTGTTGATTTTACTATCAGCCTCAAGATGGAGCATTGTTTTTGATACAATTTTTTAAGAACACTATTTTTTTCTGTTCTAGAGTAATCCCACTGAAGACTGATTTCTCTCTAAAAATTACATTAACTAATTCCTTTAAGCTCCAGGAAAACAACGTTCTAATTTTTCACAAGTGCTTGGAAAAAAAGTTAAGTGAAAGTAGTCTTAGGTACAAAATATGTGATACTTGATATGAAATTACTCTTTTTTTGATTATACAAAATATGCTAACAATATTATTAACGTATTGTTAACGTATGCTAACAGCATACGAAGTATGCTAACAGTAAATATTAGTATTGACAAAAATATGTTAATGAAGTTTTCATTGATGTCATTACATGAATAAAAGATTCTGTTATGAAATGATCTTTGCTGTAGAAAAAAAGCAATGGTTAGAACGGCTAATTTCATAATTTGGGGTCTGGCCAACATAGTTCCATTCACCATATGATCAGGATGATGTCTATTATTCTTTTAAATACTGACTAAGTATGTTCTAATTCTCATTAAAGGAAAATCCCTTTGTATTTTACATTATAAAGTGAATAAAATGAATCTGGCCCCAGACTGCAAAATACAATGATAAAAAATACAATGATAAAAGACAGGAAGATAAAATCAGGTATTATAAGTTCATTCCACAGCTCAAGAATTAATTAAGAATTTTATCCTTTCTACTGACGAGCTGGTAATCTACCAGCTGCATTTAAACTACCATTGTTCAGAATAATTTGTGATTATTTAGATCCCCCCCACCCCTCCAAAGGACCTTAATGTACTTCCCACATGTACTTTCATACACCTTATCAAGAAAAATCACTTCATCTTTGAAAAACAGCTCTTTCTGTTGACATCTACATTGACATAAACACATCAAATACAATCAAACAATTTCAAGTAAGGACTGAAGACTACATCAGACTTATAACACCTCCTTAACTCTTCTTTCTAGCATAACAAAAGTGTCATTACCACTATTTTTTTCATCTTTTCCTTGAAAGTTGCAATTTTGTGGTAAAGGGGAAGACTGGGCTGTCTTGGGTAAGGGACACATGGTAAGACTGTTCCTAGGCAAGTCCTACTCTTCTTCCTATTGCTTACGCATCTGTAATTTTAAGTTAAGTCAAAGGGAACGAAAAAAAGGACAACAGCAGCAACATGTTAGAAAATTTATGCAAAGTTTCTATACCGTTTATAAAAATAACTAAAACACAGCATGACATTCATGACATTATATTTACAAAATGGTGCACACATTCAAAGAGACCAACAAGCTTCCTTATAAAATAGCATTCTTTCCCTCTAGCTGGTTCAGTATCATATAAAAGTAAAAACAAAGGAATTCTTTATTTAGTTGGTTGTTATAAAGCATTGTTTAATACTTTTTGGAAGATCTGCCATCCTCATTTTATTTTCACTTAATACTTTTGAATACATTATTACACATACTATCTTCCCTCCTCAACTTTCTCAGTCTTGTTACTAGAATTTTCCTTACTTCAAGTGGAAAGCAGGTATCTGAGCATGATGTTCTGAATCTAATCCATCCATTTTTAAATTTTTTGCCCCTTTCACTGAACTGACTGACCCTTTAGCACTGCTCAGTTTTGAACTAGCACCAAATGTCATTACCTTTCAATAAATCCTTTTTCCCACATGCCACTCATATTTGAAATGAACAAAATCTGTCCCTGGTATAAATTCTAGTCATATTCAGCTAGCCTCTGATTCATAAGAAAGAAATGTATCAAGTTCCACTCTATGTACCAAGAAGTTGAGATAAAATAAGCAAAGAAAAAATAAGGATAATATGCAAGGAAAATGGAGAACAGAAATACTGGAGAACTGCATGGTGCAAAGGAAGGAAGCATGGTGTAATATGTGAGGAAGAAGGCACAGATTGTAAGAGACAGAGTCATTCAGTATGATGTGGAAATTTTTTAAGACCTTTGCCCTTATGAATCATGTATGGAAGAACCAGTTGAGGCTCTGGACTGACAACTAGCAAATAAAATTTCATGGATGGTAATGTTTTCAGAGACCAAGGAAAGTAAAGGTGACCTCACTATGTAGTTTGCTAACCTAATTGTCTTGTTTTTGGAAGAGATGCTTGCTTTTTTAAATATATATATATATATTATTATTATTATTATTATTTATTGCTGTGGTTGGCTGACATACGTTGCCTCTGGAGTATACTTGCATCAGATGTTCTATTACCAGTTTGACAAAACACATCCCAGCATCATTTCAGAGGCCGCCTCATATGAAATCTCAAAGATAGTCTTGGGGGCAAATAATAAGTAAACAAAGTCACTTGCCTAACCTTGATGTTTTATTTTTATTCAGGATTCCAAATATGCCAAAAATGCCAACAGCATTTCCTCACCCACATGTCCATATTCCAATCCACTCTTAAGTGTTAGCTTGAATTTCACTCCACATTTGGAGTGGCAATCACATATAGGAGCTACGGCTTACAAGAGCAATCCTATAAAGCTACAGATTAATTCAGACATACTGCTGTGAAAGTTGTCAAAGAAAGAGAAAACTCCATTTTACTGGTCAAACAGTAGTCCTCCTGGAGTTACAAGTTACATCAGCAAACACTATTTTCTGGGGTGGCTTATCCCACTTCTTGAAAAAAGTAAGTTTTTTCTTGCTAAGGGACAGTACCTGCTAACTGTATCAGTATTAGGGCTTCATGCTGGCATAGGTATTTTAGTTAAGAGGCTGGGACGTTTTTTCCCTTCTATTCCTAACCAGTATAAGCTATGAGCAGAAATTGGATGCAACAAAGGCTTGGAAAAATCATTTGTCCCTACCCAAAAAAGTTGTATTAAGTTATTTTTGTGAGTAAAGAAAAGAGAGAGATTTGGGCTGAAAAGTATAAAAGACGACAGACTGAAGAATATATGAATAAATACTTTGCAGTAAGTCTTAGAGGTTCATTTGCAAGTAAGAACTTAATCTATGATAGCGAAGATCTATGTGTTGTCCTCATATCTATGCACAAGAAGTTCTGCATTTTTTAGCAGCATCAGATCTACTGAACAAATCTTATAGGATGTAAGCACTCATATTTCTTTCTGAGAAATCCTAGACAGAAATAGTGAAGCCCTCCCTTTGGTTTTACATGATGATTTAAATTTCTCTGTACCTGAATTACTTGAACCATAAATAATATTTGCTTAGTTCTTAGAGGAGTGCTGCCTCATTAAATAAGAACATTATAATTATTATGATCAGTTGTTTGAAGAAGTGATCGAAGAACTATCAGCAATCAGCAAATCCTCCTAGACTGAAAATTAAAAGACTTGTACAGTAACACCAGGAAATAACTGACAGAGTTTAAGAACTAAAACAGACCACTTGACTCACCAGTACAGAGAATATGGATCTGGCAACTGAGAATTTCATCTCCCTCTTCCAAAGAGATTCTAGTCAGAAATGCTTTGGGGCAAGTCAAGTTCTTATGTTCTTCAGCTATGGATGTATTTTCCCAGTAGCTACAGAATTTTAGTACTTTTTATGAAGTTTCTGTCTCCCTTCAAAAACAATTGTAAAATAATTATCGCTTGTACTGAGTGTATCTGTGGGCTGAAGTGTATAACCTACGGTCATTATGGGAGCCATATATACTATAATTCTTACCTTGTTTTACAATATATTCTAAAATAATGTCATTAGTTCTCTGTTGGTTTAGGTAGAGGCTGAAGAGATTAATTTGTAGTTTATATATAAACTTTAAGTAAATACTCCTTAAAACGAGATTATTTCTGAAACTGATCTCTCACTGCAACTATATCTCATCATTCTCTAAGCAGATGAAAATATTAGAATTGTTAGCAAAAATTCATGATATTCCTCTCTTGCTCCTATATTAGACTATAGTTTTTGCTTGTCCTTCAAATTAACTGCTTTTGATATAATATCCTGTGAACATTTTTTCCCTTGCCTCAGAAACAGTCTTATTTTCGTTTCACATAGACTAATAGTACTCTGCAGCATCCCTTATAGGACATGAAATTAAGGCTAACCCCATTATGCATTGAACAAAATTATGTCCCTTGGATGTTCAATAGCTAAGCAAACACATTATCCTCTTCTACCTCTATTGCCACACACCATTCTTTTCCAAATGGTGATGTTATTCTATAAAAAATGAAGTTTTAATTAAGGTTGAAAATGATAGATTTTGCTAACTAAAGCCTCCAAACTTTTAAAAGCAAATGAAGCTTGATATTTTTGAAAATATTAAATTACTATTTTAGCATTATGGGTATAGTTTTAAAGAAGCTGCTCAGCACAAAATGGGTTTCTAAGGAAAAAAAAAGTAATCTTAAATACAAAAAAAAAGTAAAGAAAGTATTTAGTTTTAAAAAAGTTTTCATAGCTTGTATTTTCCACCATAATGCAATTTTGAAGACACAGCCATCCGACATCCTAAAAAAAATCCTATTTTCAACTGACTTCTGCAACATACCAGTAAATTCCTGCCCCCGTAGCAGCCACATTACTATTAGTATGTCCTCTGCACTTTTACAGAATGTAACAACTTATAGGCAGACCTTGGAATTACTCGCTATTGAATTTTACTAATATTTAGTTATTTCCTCTGTTAAAAAAAAAAAAAAAAATCAAAGAAATAAGTTACAGTAGGAAGGATAAATATATTTTTATTGTCAATAGTAAAAAGAAAATCTCCAGACAGTTTATTTTTATGGTGACTAAATGAGAGCAAAACAAACAAACAAACAAACAGTTTTGAGAAACTGATTCATCTTGCATAATAAATTCTCAATGCAAAAATATACTCAAGTAGTCATAAATGCTAGCAATCAATTTAATTCTGGCATTAGCAATACGTGTCAGATGGAGTCTATTCAACCCTGCTTCAGAAAAATGCATATTACACTGCTGCTTTTAAAAAGAGCATGCAAAGTAGAATGATTGCCTGTGATCAATGGCACAAGCTTGCTAAATAACTTTACTATGTTTTTAATGTACGATTTATGTTATCTTTGTCTTTTGTAAACATTTGTATCATAATCATGAAAGTATTTTCCAATACAAGTATCAGAGAGTTTAAGCTACATCAAATAAGAGGGGGGGAAAAAAGGAAGAAAAGCAAGCACCTTACAATAAAGTCCACTTTCTGAAAAACCAGAAACCACTTTCTGAAGATCAGATCATTATTGTAATACACCTGGCACAAAAGTATCTCTAAATAGCCACAGTATCTCTAAATAGCCACATCTCTAAACAGCCTTAGCGACAGCTTTCATTTTGTTACATGGAAATTGAAAAATTGTTCCAAACCTACAGAAGAATCAACAATCAACAAAAGGATTGATTCAGATTTCTGCACATCAGTCATAACTGGCAGGGTCAAAATATACTCATTACCACAAAATATACTAACTACCTAAGCCTTCTCCATGTCTGTCCTCACCAGTTCCACCACCTTGCTTATCAGGGGTGTACACTCTCTTTCGTCTTCCTTGTCTGACCAGTGTACCTGTAGAATTTCTTCTTATTCTTTGCATCCTTTGCTGAGTTTGTCTCTAGCTGTGCCTGATCCTATCCCCACACACGTGGGCAGTATCCCTATATTATTCCTAGACCACACGTCCCTGTTTCCATTGCATGTGCATTTCCTTACACCTCAGTTGGACCAACAGCAGGTCCTTACTCAGCCTTGCTGGTTTCCTGCCTTCCCTGTCTGATTTCTTACATAAGGGAATTGCTGTATGAAAAGTGTCCTTAAAAACATACCAGCTGTGAGCAGGGCTTATTAAGGGCTTTTAAATAAGAGTACATGGTATCTTATAACTAAATTACATATTTAAAGAGAAAACAGCAATAAAGACAAAACAAAGAGATTACAAATATAGTAAATACAGTAATATTCATATACTGCATTCAATTCATGATGTGCTTAAAAGCATAGGTCATGTCTTTGATACCTGGAGAGATTATTCATGTGAATTTAAAAGAGAAATAAGTGTGCAAAATACCAGCAAACTATTTGCTGGTATTAAATGTTTAAATCAGCTGATTTAAACAAGAAAAACTTGAGCAATAAAAACATAGACAAAAGCTAATTGAAATAGTTATGGGGTGCAGAGAAGACATCCAATATTGTCAAAATAGCACAAGGTCTGGCATTTCAATATTCTCAGACAGCCTTTTTTGTTTGATTAAAATTTCACTTAGTCCTTCTGTCCACATTAAAAGGAAGCTGTTTGTGCCCAGAGCTGTTCAATAGGCAGCAGCAACATGTTAGACTTCAGCTTGTTTATTGAGTCTGTCAATGTTTCCATGCTGGAGTGTTTCAGAAGTGCAGTTTCAGCCATTGTGCAGTGACTGAGTCAATGGGGTTAATGGTGGCAACGAATATAATCACTTTGTGGCAGCGAAGGATGCATTTAAAACACTTGAGTTGGTCTCTCATCTCTATTCCTTTCTTTTTTAAAAAGATACCTGTGATAGTCTCAAAAGAGATGCAAAGGAATTAATGTGTGAAGAATGAGCTCTGCCTCTCCCAGCACTCGCATGCCACCTTTTCCAAGGAAGGCAATTTATTATAATTATAAGGAAACTGTGCCCACTCAACAACAAACGCTTCAATCCAAGATTGTTTTCATCCTTCCCATAAAAATATTCACCTCAAATTATCTTCATTCCCTTACACCAGTGTTATTTTTTTCTGTTTGTGTTTTCTGTTTGTTTGTTTGTTTTCCAGGACTCCTGAATTAAGAGAAAATTCAAAATAGTCAATGATGTTTGCAGTACATATGGAAACCACTTTATTACTTCTACTGTGCAAAGGAGGATTTGAGAGCACAGTGTTAGATGACCAGATAAGAAAGGTGTAACCTTTAATCTGCAACATAAAGCCCAGATCATCTTCGAGAATGGTAGGCTGTCACCTCAAATATCTAGGATTTGATCATGAAAAAGAACATATCTTGTAGAAACACGCCCTTAATTTTCAACTCATATACTGGACACCTGTGATTACAGACACAAATTCAAAGTTCTAAAATTTCTAAGCTGTACCTTTGTCTGCATTTAACAACTAAATAAATTATTCCACAGGTGCTGCCTGAACAATATGAAAATTGCTCTGCACCAAGTCACCAAGTTACTAACCACATTTGCCTGCACATTCTTTCAATCAGGTGTGTAAACACATTTTACTGCACTAATGTAAAACAGTCCACAATAAGTGATGGATTTTATAAGCTAGTAAATACTCATGCAGAGCCAGGAGATATTAGTAATTTGAACCTTAACAATCAAATCAATGAAACATTCAGACTCTGCTACTTTCTGATACTGCTTTACTGTTACAGTTTTGATCTCCTGCACATAAAACAATCTTCAGTATATCATTGCATCCCACTGCAAAAACCTGGACTCATACCATTTAACTTGTTTTCCAATAAGATGCATGGCATAGAAAAAGCTTAGTCCACGGTTTCCTACATCAGATCTTGTGGAATATCAAATTGAGGGCTGCAAACCCTTCCTCCCAGGAAAAACAGTCCCTGTGTTAAGACGCTAAGAGCTGTCTGATTAAAGGCTTGGTAAATCAGGATTAAAGTAGAGGTCAACAATCCCAGTCCTCCTAGGCAATAAGGCAAAACACATCTGTTTAGGGAATGGAAGATAATTAGAGACAAGGGAACAAACCAACTCAAGGGAAACCATACGTTTGTGCAAGAGCTAAATTTATTTTTGTTGTTTGCTCTAATAAAAGCATGCAACATCTGAAATAAAACCCTTTGACACTTCCCCCTGCTCCTCACAAAATGCAAAAACCATTACTTAAGTAAAACACTGTGCCATCCACACAGTATTCCCTTTGGGAGGAGTAAGAGTGAAATGCCTTGCAATAGCTTTAAGTATCCTAGTTTAAATATTAGATTACAATAGCTGACAAGGACAACAACTTCAGAAAGTTTGAGGAGCATCTAGCATGGGAAAGAACAAGCTAAATAAAAGAAAGTGCCATCTATTGTTAATAACTGTAAACCTGGGAGAAGAACTGATAACTCTGTTATCAGATCACAGTTTCTCTGAGCAGGGAATGCTCCCCATTGTGTTCTGCAGGGAACAAGTAACAATGTCTGTTCAATGGCAAGGGAATGAGGGGGGGAAAAGGAAGTCAAACACAGTTTCAAAGTTGTAACTAGTGAATGTGCAACAAAACAGACTGCAAAAAAACAAAACTGAGCTGCAAAAAAAAGCAAATCAAATTAAAAACTGGATGAAGGAAGTAGCCCCTGAAAATTTCTGCTTATCATGATGACCACAGATGAACAACTCAGGCCTGTATGGAAATGGTCAGAAAAAAAGTGGGGAAATACACTGATTCAGTGTCTGTCATACACCCAGGACAAACTCAAGTCAGAAAGCAGCAGAGACAAAACCATCTGCTCTCTTCCATATCACATACTCCTGGATTGTAGTGGGATCGTTAAGCACAAAAGACAGCAGGTATAATTTACAACTCACCATATGAGCTGTAGAAAAAATGCCGTCCCTCTTAGACATAAAGACCTACTCAGTATGTGTCCTTACACTGTAACATGATCCACCTCTAGTGCCATTAAAATGAATAGGAAACATATTGTCCGTTAAGATACTGAAAATCCCAGGTCATTCCCTATTTTAGGCCACTCTGTGGCCACTCAGTCATGAGTTATATACAACAGCCTCCCATAGCCTGTTCAAGAAAAACAGACCATTTAACACTTATGATAAGCATACAAATAATGTTTAAAAATAATTTTAAAGGTTTGTGTGGCTTCATACAAAGATTTATGCAAATACTAAGTCTTGGGAAGTGCTGACTTGATGAAAAGTGTGATCTTCCAAATTTTATTACTGCCATAGAATTTTGCTTACCAATCAGAGAATGTGCACAATAAATAATAAATGTTTCATTTTTAATAATTTCTGAGAAATCAAAGTGTGGGTGAAAGATAGGTCTATCAGGTTACAATTTTGGTACTGTTAATTTAAATAGAGGTTGTTCAATGAACAACATAAAATAGAATTTGAATATCAAATTAGTGAATTACAAAATGAGGCTCAATAGATTTGCTCAAAATATTTCAGAGCTGAAATGACTGAAGTTCCTGTTCTTGCTACATCATACCTATATGCCTAATTCTCACTAGATCTGGGTATTTAAATTTGACATATTTTTAAAAGAACTCTATTGATCATTCTGAAAAGCCTGAAAGTAAGTTGAGCATATTAATTTTACAGAATGATATATAGGTTCGTGGATGCCACATTACTATGTTGCTCTAAATGGCATCTATTATTCCAACCTGAATGACGAAGAGGAGGGAAAAGCAATGTATTTTATACTCACCCAAATAACCCTCAATAAAAACTTTAAAGGGTAAGAGACACTATTTGAAACCTTCTTTATGCCAAAAAACATAGAATACTTTTAGTAATTTAAGAACCAAAATGATTACTTCTTGCCTGCTATATAAGTTACCATTGTTAACCCCAATGCAATGTGTTTGAAACTAGAACACCTTTTGCTTCATTTACTTTTTCATTTCATGTACAGGCATTGCTGATGGTCTCAGTACAACTTGTGAGGTAGGCCTAATTAAAATGTTTTTATTCTTACATTGAACTGTGTAGAGAAATGAAATAAAATTATTGCACAGTTTTAAGGTTTTGATACTGGGGAGCAGTCATCCAAAAGTACAGTTAAAAGCATACACAACTCCTTTTCCAGTTAAAAAAAAAAAAAAAAAGTAGATGATAAAACAGTTCCTGGCTTTAACATTTTCTATTTTTCATCAGAATTTCTCACTGTATATTATAGATGTGTTATTGATAACAGCTCCTGACACTGCAGAAGAGGAAATTATCAAAGTCGAATTGATATACAATGGCAAAAGCTGCAAATGAAAAATGTTCTAAAACAGGGCTCAATCCACAGCTGCCTTATTTGCAGTAATTCTCAGACTTTTCCTGAATATTTCTGCTAAAAGTAAGCCTATATATTGTACTGATTATTATGACCAAGCTGAATATAAGCATAATGACTGCAGTCATTTTGCAACAGATTTGGGGTCACAGCTACCTAAATGTTAATTGCAAATACAACTCTGATATCTTAATTGTGTAGTGGTTTAAATCTAGCTAAGCACCACTGCACCACTCTCTCTTTTCCTTCTCAGAAGGACAAGGGGAGAAAATGGGATGGAGAAAAATCTTCTGAACTGAGGTAAGGACAGGGAGATCACTCACCAATTACTGTCACGAGCAAAACAGACTCTGGGAACTTGAAATAAAGATTAACTATAGTTGTATGGAAAGTAGAGGAAAAGTACAGGTTCTTCCTAGAGACATACGCAGTTGAGGTTTTACAATTATTCTCAAAGGTACAAGGTAGTGTGGCAAGAAGAAAAAGAGACTGACTTAATTTTGCACACCTCCATGCACACTGTTGGTTTGACTATGTGAAGCTAATCATTTCTATTTTCAAAGATTTCATCTATAGAGAAGCAGAGATGCTTCTCCATTTGGTTTTATATCCCACAGTCATGATGCTCTGTTTCCATATGAACACAGAAGTGGTGCATACTTACTCCCTGAATATTTTAAAAGTTTTGTCACCATTAATATTGATGTGTGTTATCTAACTGCCTTAGGCTTTGCCTTCATACAACAGAATAGACATGAAAGACAATGCTTCTAGCAAAGTAGTCTCTTATTATCTTTAGCACAAAGTACTGATTATTGCGAATGTGAATTCCAAGATCTGTAGCCCTGAGAAATACTGTATTACACTGATACTTTCCCTCAGAGAGAAATAAATACAGTGATTTCAATTAGTGTCCCCTTGCATGGTTTGTATTTTGGGACACGTTATTTAAAAGATATGAATATTGACAGCACGAAGCCTAAAGAAGCTGTAGGGGGTAAAACGACATCTTTTGACTGAAAAGTAGCAGAATAAAGTTACGAGGATGAGGCAACTCATCGTACAACTGTACTGATTAATGGCATCTAATCACTCAACAAGAAATGTGTAACATTTGAATAGTGATTAATACATGATCTAATTTAGTTGTTCTACAGACATGCATTATGCATATATATCAATATAACAAAAGCTGTCCAAGTAGGACTAACCTTTACTCCTAAAAGTACAAGAAAACACATAATTTAAATTATTCCTAATATTCCTTTCACTTCAGTAAAATTGCTTGAAAACGTTAATTTGTTTTGACTAAAAGTAATTGCCAACACTTGTATTTCATTTGCACGAGCATCAAGCACATCAGCTTTATTATACTAGGCCCAGTTGGATTATTCTTATATGTCCATTTCCAAGAAGTGTAAAAGGAAGATTCCATTCATGAAAATTCAGACCCTCACCCTCTTCCAACCAAACCATTTTAGGTTTAGAAATTTCTTTAGATTAAACAAAACAAACAAAAGCTGACAGGAAGCTGAAAGAATACAGGATTTAGTAGTGATAAACAGTCAGAAGCAGGGAAACCTATTTTTAGTCTGCAAAGTAATTGTAATAATTTGTTTAGAAAGCGGTGAAGAAAAAAAACATAAATACTTTGGAAACTGCTGGATCAATTTGCAAGTGCTGAAAGCACACCAGCCTCAGAGACTCAGGGACATTTGTATTAAGCAAGAGACACACAATTAAGCTGCATCTCAAGTTAAAACCCTGAGGGCTCCACATTTCATTCCAGTCAACTACTGCTGTTTTTGGCATTATTTTCATTGCAAATATGAGTAATGTGGGCCCTTTAGTCACTACTAGGCAGTAATCTGGGGAAATCATCTACTTCCAATAATCTTATACTCCGATTTAGGGCACTCTGAAACCACATAATGAATAATACTGTCGCCAGTTCTCCCTTAAAATGACACATGGCATAGGCCTACTACTGTTCTTTTCAAATCAAATGCAATTGTGTTCTGTTTCAGCAAATCCTATTTATTTGAGTTTCTTTCTTCACTCATTAGATACATACATTTCTGCTTCACAAACCAGATATCCATTGTTAACTTTGGCATTCAGAAAGTAGTGGTCTCCTTTGCAATCAAAATAATTTCTTCAAGAGAATAACACCATGTTAAGTTGCAAGTTATACATAAAGCATATATATTCACTGTAAATTGCACAGCTAATTTAAAGACTTTCCACTGTTCTTGATATTCAGATTTTACCAGCTACTGAGGTCTGCCACTGCAAAATTTGGAAGGATGACTTTCCCTGTTGACAAATGGTGAAAAGATACTATATAGCTATACTATATAGCTAACTAAGCTGAATGCCAGAACAAAACTAAGCCATCTAAACATTGTTATGTTTTATGACCCTTTTGCTTTCCCAACCTTTGGAAAATGCTCGTTGAGTTCTAAGGAATACAGCAAACTTAAATCTATGCTGGTGGCAATAGGAAAAAAAAAAAAAAAAAAAAAAAAAAAAACCTGCAACAAAGAAAAAACATCTTTTAAAGATATGCAAAGATTTCAAGGAGAAAATAGTCCCAGAGACGAACGTAAAAAGTTTTTGATAATTCTGCTTTTAATAAATCGAAAATTCAACCTTTACCTTACCCATACAAGATAGTTTAAAGATACACTTTAAACACTGCACCATACACCAAAACATTGCTTTCCCTTTTCTCAAATAATCCAAGATGATGTGAAATAAATTGCACTTTATCAAAAATACTCCTAAATAATTCTCTGACTTGCTCAGAAGCAGCATATCTAAGTTTTAGATAACATTGTGAATAACTCCTTATTCATCCCAGGCAAACACAATCAATTGCATTCTAGAAATTCAATTTAAAAGTAATCTATCTTACATTAATATTCTAAATTCACAAGATTTCACATGAAGCTATTCTTGTAGCATAGTGAATTTCCAATAGACATCATTATTAAAATAAAAATGATTCTGAGCAAAATAACTTGCAGGCTGTGTGGCATAGTCTCTTTCCTTGTAGTATTCATTCTGCTATGTGTGGTAGTAGAGAAATCGATGTGAAATCCATCAGAAGTATAATTTACATGAAGATTTAAATAATCTAATAAAGAAAATCTACATAAAAACACAACTTCTCAGGTGACTTTTTCAAGAAATTTTCATAGTCTTACAGACACACTGACTTATTTGTCAGCTCGTAGCTCTTCACAATAGCAGGTGGTTATTTCCCAATGGTGGTTAGATGATATGATGCAATAAGAGATTGTGTGGTGCTCATGAATTGGAGTGCTTTTTGTTTCTTTTTTCTCATACTTTATGAACATTCCACATGTAGGTTTATCTGCTGTGATTAAGAAAAAAATCATTGCAGAAATATGTAGAACTAACAATAATGAAACAAACTATAAGGTTGATTCATTAGTGATCTCACATTTCTGGACACTTTAATCAGTCTGCTATATTTACCCATGAAGGGGGCAACAAAATTAGATATCTCATTTCTACAGATAAGCCTTGTGACATTAAAAAAAAAAAAAAAAAAAAAAAAAAAGCCAGAATGAGGTTATTGATATACCTACTGTAAGGAGATTAGCAGGAAAAACATGGCTATTCAAATATTATCTAAGCAGAACCTAATTTGTATTATTCTCTGCCATACAGACTATTCTCAATACAAATGTCATTCAGTAGACAAAAATGTTTCTTTACACAATATAGGTCAAATCAGAGACTCCAGAGATCTTTTTAAAGAAGTTGAAATGAAAAAGACAAAAAACTTAGAAAGCATGGTATGATGAGTGGTTTTTCATTAATTTCTTCATTGTGAATTCAGACATTCATAGAGATCAAAGTGATGTAGAAAGACTAGAGTAATGATGACAACATACTAGAAGCTATTTTGGTAGATGAAATAAGTTACCGTTCATTGATATATACAGAAAATAAGAAAAGGGAAAAACAAAAACAATATCTGAGTAACAGCCATAATATCAGGCTGAAACAGGCCTATATTAAGAAGTTGGTGATGTAAAAAACTATGAAGATAAAGGCAGTTAACGCACCTTGATTTTTGCGTAGACATGGGACGAGTTTTCTTATTCAAAACCAATAATTGAGTATTTTCAGTATTTGAAAACACAATATGCATTATATTTTTAATGCAACTTTTGCTTAGACTGGTGCTCTTTGTAAAGGACCACAAAAATTACACTTATTACAAATTACACTGGTAGTAACCCCACTATACTCAGCAGAATTCAGTGGTGACTTTAGGAGAACATACAGAGGATTAATATCATTTATTGCAAATAAATGACCTTTAAACTCAAAGGAAATAAAGTTACATTTCACTCCTATTGCTATATAACGTAGGAGAAATTAATTTCCACTGAAGATGTTGAAGATCCATGCCATTGCATAAACCCTAATGATCTAAATTGCCATGTACTGAAAATACACTGTGTATTCCCTTAAGGATGAGGTTGTTTGGTTGTTCCACATTCAGAACTTGTGGGATAAGTCCATAAACAGTTAAAGCCACGAGCATAGGAAGCATGCTTCCATTTTTCTGAATGCTTGATGCACTTTCACAATTGTGATATTGTGAAGTTAATTAGAAGGATAAAGACTTGCAGCTTAGAGGACCATAATTTGCTTACCACAGGGTGCAAAGTGAAGAGGGAATAGGGCATAACTTTTACCACAGCTAAATTAAAGTAATTAGTCTCAAGCAAATGAAGAGAAGACAGACAAGAAGCTTGATTGTCCATAAGACCCAGAAGGAAATGATCCATACAGTGATTTGACCACTCAATTTTAGGGCCAACAGGAAGTAGACTTTGCTGTAGCAGCAGTTGTCAAAACCACAGTCGAACTTCTAGATACAGACATAATGCCTTGTGTAAGAGGAATTTCTATCAGCAGCAGAAACTATTTTGCTAGAAAATTTCTGTTTTTCAAGAAAAAAACTTTATGAAGTTCAACAAGGCCAAGAGCAAGGTCTAGAATGCAGGCTGGGGCAATCCCAAACATTAGTACAGACTGAGTAACAAATGGATGGAGAGCAGCCCTGCAGAGAACTGGGGGTTACTGGTGGGCAAAAACTGGGGATGACTTGGCCATGAGCACTCACAGCCCTGAAAGCAAGTTGTATCCTGGGTTGCGCCAGAAGCAGCATGCCCAGCAGGGTAAGGGAGGGGATTCTCCCCCTCTGCTCTGCTGTCACGAGATGCCCACCCGGAGCCCGTGTTCAGCTCTGGGCCCAGCACAAGAAGGACAGGGTCCTGTTAGAGCAGGTCCAGAGGAGGACATGAGGATGGTTAGAGGCTGGAGCTCCTCTGCTGTGAAGAGAGGCTGAGGGAGCTGGGGCTGTTCAGCCTGAAGGAAAGAAGGCTCTGTAGAGGCCTTATAGTTGCCTATAGCTGCCCCCTAAAGGGGGCTACAAGAAAGCTGGGGAGGTACTCTTGTCAGGCAGCGCAGTTACAGGACAAGGGGTACTGGCTTTAAACTAAAAGAGAGCATATGTAGATTAGATATAAGGAAGAAATTATTCACTCAGAGGGCAGTGAAGCCCTGGCCCAGGCTGCCCAGAGGAGCTGTGGGTGCCCCAACCCTGGCAGTGCCCAAGGCCAGGCTGGGTGGGATGTGGGCAGTCCCTGGGCTGTCCCTGCCTGTGGCTGGGGATGGAACCAGGTGGGCTCTGAGGTCCCTTCCAACCCAAACCATTCTATGATTATATGAATAACTGCCTACTTCCCAATAATGTAAGATAAAGCTGTCTGTATTTGAAAGTAGTTACCATATTACATATGGAATATATTTAATTTGCACTTTGAATCATTTTAAAGCTGAATGTTACAAAGCTGGGAGGCCTGGCTGATACCTCAGAGGGCTGTGATGCCATTTAGAGGGTCCTCAACTGGCTGGAGGGTTGGGCCAAGAGGAACCTCATGAACTTCAAGGGCAAGTGCAGGGTCCTGCACCTAGGTAGGAATAACCCTAAGCACCAGTGCAGGCTAGGGAGTGTCCTGCTGGAGTGCAGCTCTGCAGAGAGGGACCTGGGAGTCCTGGTGGCCAGCAGGCTGACCACGAGGGAGCAATGTGGTCTTGTGGCCAAGAAGGCCAACGGGATCCTGGGGGCTATTCGGAAGAGTCAAGGTCAAGTCAATTCAGAAGAGTTTGGGAGAGGTCAAGGGAGGTGATCCTCTCCCTCTGCTCAGCCCTGGTGAGGACAGGCTGAGAGAACTGGGCCTGGTTAGCCTGGAAAAGAGAAGACTGAGGGGAGACCTCATCAGTGTGTATAAATATCTGAGGGCAGGGTGTCGAGAGGATGGAGCCAGTCTCTTTGCAGTTGTGCCCATTGACAGGATGAGAGGCAACGAACACAAACTGAAGCACAGGAGGTTCCAGCTCAATATGAGGGGACACTTCTTTACTGGGAAGGTGACAGAGCACTGCGACAGCCTGCCCAGAGAGGTTGTGCAGTCTCCTTCTCTGAAGATATTCAAACCCCATGTGGATGCCATCCTGTGCAAGGTGCTCTAGGTGATCCTGCTAGGCAGGGGGGGTGGATGGGTTGATCTTCAGAGGTCCCTTCCCACCTCAGCTGTTCTGTGATTCTGTGAATATTTACTGCAGACTGCAGTGTAAATTAGAGATACCTAAACTTAACTATAAGCGGTTTATCTTCAGGACAAAACACAACTCCACCAGCATAGAGCTTAATGCAGGCAAATTTATGCTCTTCAAAAAGCTACCAACATCACAAGTGCAGTTTGATTGCCTATTAGGCTGATCATTCTGCTCATCTGGTTCACCTTATCACCACATCAAAGGTTTCAAAGAAGACCAAAGAGCAAATTTGTTTCTCACTGAGAGACCTGCAGTAGAAATGAGAAGAACAGTTCTGAAACAACAAGGAAACATTATTGCTTTCATAATGCCTGCAACTTTTTCTTTTTAGATTATCATTCCCATTTTCCTCCTGAACTAAAGGTTCATATTTATTGCAGATGACACATTAGCCTGGGAAATTAACAGCTAGTCTATCACTGTGAAACAAACAAAACAAAAACAAAACAAAACAGGAAAAAAAAAAAAAAAAAAGAAAACATTCAGGACAGAATCCCTAAGTTCTCATTCTTGGATAGACCTCTCTGCTATAAAACACCAGAATAACCACAGCCACACTAAGACTTAGATAAGAAATAATTACATCATGCTGCATTCCAAGCTTCTTTTGTGAAGTGCACTAACTAGAGGAAAACTACTGTATTTTCTGTCAACTCATTCACACATAAACACTTGGTGCAATTTTACACACTGATTTAATTAACCCAAGTGAAAACTACTACAGTAAGAATTGGTTCTCTTACCCTGTTTTAAAATGATCCCCACACCCAGCCCATATTTTCATTCCAAAATTTCAACAGTTTAAACTGAAATTACAAAGGATTAGGAAATTTAGGATTTTCTTCTTGCTTTATTATACTGTTTTCCATGACGTAATTACATTATGTCATTGAAAACAGTACAGTTTTGCACATTTATTACCATTTTTATTAACTATGGTAACAATAGGTATATATGATTTACAGTTAGCCCACATAGCTTGAACTAAATATCTCAGAAATTTTGGAAATGAAACCAGTAACAAACAACTAATATTTACTGATATGTTTTAATAAGGTTACAGCCCTCTGTATTTTATCTTCTGAAATTATTTTACTCTAGCTACTTCAACTGGTGTAAAATTCTTGACTAAGACACATAGCCTTATTGTCACTCTGAGTGGTGGCTGGTGCCTATAATCTTATGATTAATGGGCAGTTCAATTTGTTGGTTAATTTAAAAATGTAGAAGAATTGCAAGCAAATTAATGGCCTTCAGAAATCTCAGACAAATTGCAAGAATGCAGACTTAGCAGGAGTGAAGTTATACTGTAAACAAAATGGCAAAAGTTACAGCAAGTTTAGCAAATTTATTTGCCATCTACAGATGGCAAATAGGAAATTAATTTGTAAATATTAGGAAATTAATTTGTAAATATTTCAGCAATATATGAAACAGAGTAATTTTCTACAGCTTGCACCCTTAAATTTTTTCTTCTGAAATACACCTGAGATGTATTTTCTGCTAGTGTTGAAATCACTGTTATTTCCTGGTAACAGTTTTTCAAGCATTTTCTAAAACAGTGGTTGTAAGCAACTACCACAACTACAGGCCACATATATTCCCTTCCCATATGACAAACAGACTTGGATGTATAGTAACTTGCAAACAGCAAACTGCAGAATCAGTAGCAAAAGCCAAGAAATCTCACTAGACAAATTTTTAGAAGGAAAAGTTGCAGGAAAAGTTGCTACATCTTTTCAATTGTTACATCATTACTGGCTATTTCATGAAGCCCCAAATAAGAGAATGAAAGCAATCAAATGAAATCTGTGCCAGGGTCACAAACTCGCATACACTTACCATAACCCAGTTAAGTTTCACAGTCCTCATTGTGGAAAGAACTGATCTAGGAGAGTATTTTCTGTAGTTTGAAATTTATGTAAACGCATTTTACTTATGTACGTGCAGCCTCTTCAGCAAATGATTTCAGCAAATTTCATCTTTATTTTTGTAATATCTCTATTTGTGATAATATATACTATCAGCAAAAAAAGATAATCAAAATTACATAGCAAGGAGAAAATAGTCTCTGTTCAATATTTGAAAGATTAAAACTGAATTGCAAAAGAAGTTTTGTAATATTCAGAGACATTTTTACTACAAAGAAAAAACTGTTTATAAAATCTATCCCATGAGGTGTATGCAATTTGTATTGATTTTACTCTTATAAAGCTGTTACCTTTTTACAATGACTTATTAATAGATGAGTTCAGTATTTTAATGTGTATCTGTAAATATCTAACTAGAATGCTGACTATACAGAAGGCAACAAGGCAGCTTTATGCATTTTTTAATAATAATTAAAAAAAAAATTGTCATGTTTTGAGTCGTGTCACTAGTCACTGCACATTAAGCTACTGTTAGAGTACAGCCACATATTATTTTAACATAGGGGCTGGCCCTATGAATATGTTAAAATCTTGTCCTTTAAACAAAAATAACATATCTCTGATCACTTGCATCAGACTGTTCAGTGGAAAATGCACAGCCAAGGAACTGAATCATATCTAAACATTTACTGCATTTTTTTGGTTTTACTTTAAAAGTCCCTGAAGAGCTGGAGTGAACTATTTGCCACAAAATTCCTTCAGTGGAAATGTATACCATTATATCTGCCAGATTAGATTCATGCTTTTGACAAATACCATCCTATAATCCACTTTCTGAATTTGCTAAGACAAGAAATATCCCAAAGCCTCCTTCTATAATGTGTTAATTATTTTATATGGAAAATATTTTCTCAAATTCTCTGAGTCAAGAATCTTGAGATTACCTCCACCCCTACTCAAGACTCCAAATTCAGCAAGTTGGTGTCACCTTTGAGTTCTGCTGAAGTACAGCAAAAGCCAAAGTGCATGGTTCAATACTCTCCAGTGTAACAGACCATGCTGAAGCACATCATCCATTCCATGAACTAAATTTGACAGGTGCATTTGCCCAGTCCTGGTAATGACTATTCTCGTGCTTACATTAAAGCACAGAAATAGTCACGCTGAATGGAAAATGTGACTGAAACTGGAATCAAAGGCTTAACCAACACGTACTGTGCACAAAAACTAGTATTTAATGTGTTCCTTGTCATTTACCTTTCACTTCCCTGCATTGCCTGAATTTTCATCTTGTATTGTACTCCTAGTTTGTATCTTTTATCTTCTACTCAACATGTGCAAGAATATGCTAGTGAGTTTTGACTGGGTGAATCTCTATGAACTCCCAGAGACTGTACCAGTTTGATGGTGATGCAGTGGTTAGTCTATTTCTGGAGCCAAAAAAAAATCAGTTTAATGCAACTAACTGGCCTTTGTTCACTACCTTTAAGCAGATTAAATTATA